>VMDO01011650.1:0-15682 GCA_007922755.1 Pedetes capensis
TGGATTTGTATAATTAACTTCTATTTTACAACACGGTTGAGTTGAATAAAGTTAGAAAATCATTTTATTTTAATACAGTCGTTTTTACCAGCATTCTGTATTAACCTAGAACATTTGGCTTAGAATCAGGCAAAGTGAAGAAAGAAGAGAAAGGCCGGTGATATAGTTTTCTTCTTTCTTTTTTGATATAGTCAGTTCATTTGTATATCATAGGCACAGCATCCTTGTTCTTAGAAAATCAATCTTTTTTCATAGTAAGCCAGAAATTTCTTTCTTCTGTCTGGGTGTGCATATACAGGATTGGTTGTTTTTTGGTTTGTGAGTTTCAAAACATTAGTATATTCTGTGATTTTCTAATTCAAAAGAAGTTTTGTATAGAGAACATTATTTTTGATGCTTCAAATATTATAATAAGTATGCTATACCAGAAAACAAAACATAGTGGTAAAGAAAATCTTCAATTATTTTGATTGAGTCTATGATTTTGTTTTTTATGTTAAATGTTATTCAAGTTGTCATCAAATAAATATATCTCTACTTTGTGGCCTAGGAAGAAATAATCTCAGTAAAACACAACCAAGTACCTTATAACTTTTTATTTGAGATATTATTTTAGTTTTACTTCATAATTTTAATTTATCACTTTAATCTATTCTTTCTGATTTTCCATTCCAAAAATGAATATTTCCACCTATTTGAAAACAGAACACCAATCTTTTGCTTTCATATTCAAAACTGTTTAGGTGCAGATGAAGGGTGGATGTTACATCATGTACTCAGAATTATGCTATTGAATAGGCTGCAATCCTGTATTAAGGGAGAATCTATAACTAACTAGTACCCTAAAGAACAGATCTGGATATTCTATCATCTATTATTTATCTATCTGTCTGTCTTTCTATCTATTGTCCATTATCTATCTATCTATCTATCTATCTATCTATCTATCTATCTATCATGGAAATGCAAAGACTAAAGACGTATCTGTAAGGAATTTACCATCTCCTAGCCTAACAGTTCATTGAACACTAAGGGTAGAAACAAAACACTTCCAGTAAAATTGCAAAATGTGAGTAAAATTTGGCTTTTAAAACTTATTTACTATTTTTACTTCTCTTAATCCATGCTTCCATCAAATGAAAATAAATAAATATATAGATAAATATATAAGCAAACCAACTACAATGTTTCCTCAAAAACACTAAAAATAGAACTGATCCATATGATCCAGATATACACCTCCTGTGTGTACATGTGAAAGAATCAAACTCTTGGTACACTAAACATACCTGAACACCCATGTTTATTGCTGTACTATTCACAATAAAAAATTATGGAACAAATTTAGGTGCCCATCAGTGGATGGATGGAAAAACGTCTTATTTCTTAAACTCTCACTTAGCCCTATGGGATCCTTTTATTTTTCCCTCATTGATTATTTCTCTTTCTTACTTTCAAGCTTGACTGTATGTTTTTATTTTATTCCATGTGTTGTCAATGTGTATGGCTCTGTGTGTGTGTGTGTGTGTGCATGTGTGTATGCGTGTATGTGTGGATGAAGGCAAATGTCTGCATCTAATTTGTCTACCAACATGATTAAAAGTCACTGCCATTTTAAGAGCTATTTTAAAAAATTATATTTTGCTTGGAGCACTTATTAATCCTCTCTTGCTTTATTGCATGGGTAGTTAACTTTATATGTAGCCTTTAATTTGTCTTACTTGAATAAAGTTCTTGAGGTCAAGCACTTTAATTCTCCCATAATTGTAAAAGCTATATTGTTGAGTGCACTGTTTTATATATATACAGCCTAATAATCATTTAATTTTATTTCTATGGACATTAATAATACAGTCTTCAATGGTGGTCAGATATTGACATTTTTTTAGAAGTAGTTAAAAATGCTAAAGAAAGCAATAATTCAGAAGAGAAATGAATTCAAACAAGAAGTTCCATAATAAAAGTGATTTTACAAAAAGTTTTCAGAGGCAAAGGTAAAAAAATCAATTTTCTTTGATTCATTTATTGATAACTTATTGCCTTTTTATTCTAAGACAAGAAAGTTTATTATGGCTTGGATCTCTAATATACCAGGACAGGTGTAGGTTTAAGTATTAATAGAAGACATCCTGTGGTCTGGCATTAAAACACCCAAAGCTTCAAGAGATAATATAATTACACCTATTTAAACAATTAAATTTCATAGTGAGTGGTGAAACTCTTGAAGAAAATGAAAACATATGCAGAGTTGCCCTGGTGGAAGCAAAAGCATCCACCTCTTGATTTTGCCTATGGTTCCCCTGGTAACATCCGAGGGACTTATTCTGAATCCCAGGGATCAAACTACTGTTCCTAACTTTGTGCATTCTCAGGATACACCCAAGTCAGTATAAGACTGACAGAGAAATATAGTGGGTAGAGTAACTATCCTTCAAAGGTATCACATTCTAATCCCTGGCACCTATGAATATTTACCTTACATGGCAAAGGAGGCTTAGCAGATGAGCTTAAATTAGAGATTTCTACATAGATTGCCCTGGATCATCCATGCTGGCCCACTATAATCACTAAACCCCTAAATGGAAGAGGGAGGTAAGAGATTCACAGTCAAAGAAGATGTGAGCATGGAAGCAGAGTTTGGAGTAATGTAATCTCTGGCTTTGAAGATGGGAAAGGGACAATGAGCCAAGAAACGCAAGCAGCCTCTAGAAGCTGAAAAAGACATGGAATCCTTACTGCTAGAGCCTCTGAGAGGAATGCAGGCCTGTGGACCCTTGGTTTTTAGCCTTCTAAGGGCCTGCAACTATAGCACTGTGGTGTCTGATCCCAATCCCATCAGATTTCGGAAGCTAATCAGGGTCGGGCCTGGTTAGTACTTGGAAAGGAGACTGCCTGGGAACACCAGGTGCTGTAATCTTGGGAGAAGGACCTGGCAACCCACTTCCAAAAAACAATCAGCCACTGAAAACCCTATGAATAGCGGAGAAGCACTGACAATAGTTTTTTGCCTTTTGTATGTAGGGTCTGTATGAGTTGGACACAGACTCCACGGCACCTAGCAATAATAACAAGGTGGATTTTAGAGTTTTGATCTTTACATGTATGTGTGTGAAGATGGGGTTCTGGGGATTGAACCCAGGGCCTGGCTCATGCTAGACAAATGATTTACCACTTACTAAACTATATTTCCAGACCCAAGGTTAATGCATTTTTCTTGTTTTACCATTGAGCTCATAGCAATTTGACAAAGTAGCAATAGAAGACTAGTACAAGTAATAAGTTATCAATAGGTAGGTAGGCATGTCCTGACATTTGGTTATTTGGATCTATTAGCAAGATTTCCTATATTAGTTGTAACCTTATGACATAAAATTAATTTATAAATTCTGTGGTTGAAAATCAAACCTTAAAACAATGCATAATGTGAAGCAAAAGTTAATAATTTTGTGACTACATAACCTTAAAAACATTTTTACTTTATTTCATTTAATACATACATGCACACATAAAAGGTTCTATGGACCCCTAACTTATTTTGTGTATACCACAAGTTTAACCTCACAGGTAAGAGCTAAAAATACTTAATCCAACAAATTTATAACACTTCAGTTTCTTCTGATGTTATTAACAGGCAATGATAAAAATTTGCAGTAGAAAATCATCAGTGTAGAGAATATACTACCTGTTACTCAAACCAGATCAATTTTGAAAAGCTCCAATTTTTTCAGAAAGTCTCCTTTCCTTAAAACATGAATTCTGTGGAACTGATTTTATCCTTTGAGGACACAGAGCTAAGTTTATGTCATGCCTAAATAAGACATCTGAAGACAAGCAGAGTGCTCCCTGCCTTTTGTTGCCATCTTGTTTCCAAGACTAAATTGTAATGACAACTTCAGATTTTGTCACTTTTACCCTTTTTAATTTTAAAATATAATCATAGTAAAAATCCAATTGTAATAATAGCATTTAAATAATAACATCACCACCACTATAATGATTAAATTTAATCATTGTAATAATTATCATTTGTACCCTGGCATCATTATTATCTACCAACTTTGGGAGAAAGCCTGAGGAGGAATTGTTGATTTTGGAATTTCCTCCTTCATTTGAACTGCAACTCCTAGTTGTTTTCATTTTACTGTTTTTCACTTAAAATTTATTTTTGACAGATATGACAGCAGGAAAATATGAACTCATGAATTTGAGTCTTTTTTGTCATATGTTGTTGTTGCTGTTGTTGTTAGGTGCATTTGAGTCGGTACCCGACTCATAGTGACCCTCATAGGGTTTTCAGTGGCTGACTGTTTTGGGAATGCTTTCGGAGTGGATTGCCAGGCCCTTCTCCCATTTCTGGGGTGCTGGGAATTGATCTCCAGACCTCAGAGACTGCAGCGCAGTGCTCTACCAACTGAGCTAAATCCCAGCCCTTTTGTCATATAGTCACATTTTATAACTGATCAAGGTGTGAGCCTATACTTGTCCTTCATATTATTCCAGGCCTGACACAATTTAAAAACGTACAATAATCTTGGGATGAATAAAACTTTAGACAAAACAAAACAAACAAAAAACCCAAGTAGCAACACCATCAAACATTTTTGTTGTACTTTGCTTTTATTTTATGATCATAAATCACCTCAACTCTGAATTCCATAAAGCCTCATTATAGCTCCCTGAGATGCTCATGTTGCTTCATCCTTATTACATGAGGAAGGTTGAAAATGTTATCTTCTTTGCTCTATAAAGGTACCAATATGCTATTTGGCAGGGGTGAGTGTCATTCTTTCTGCGCATATCTAGTGTTTCTTCTGTAATATTTTTCTTAGTGGCAACTTAAATTATCATGCCTAAAAATTCAGCATGGAATGCCATAAGACCCAATTTTGGCTGTAATAAGTGTGAGTTACAAAAGGAGTATGTATCTGATGATAAATTCCAACTATTATGAATCACTACTTAATTTCTCCTTATTTGTTCACTGTTCTGATTCATTTGTCTTCATATTTGGAGAGGTAAAACATGACTGACTAAACACATGCTTCACCTGGTTTCTTTAGAGAACTTGAAAATGATCAGAGATGTTAATTGCTTTGCTGCTGGCTTCAGTCTCTCTTTCAGAGAATCTTGTCTGTCATGTTTCCGGCTAATCTCATTCTGTGCACAAGCAAGAGCTGCTTTCTTTCCATTTGGCTTCTAAATATGCCAGTGCTCATTTAATTTATTATCCTACCATATTCAGCTTAGATTTCTTACAACTTTCCCATGACAAATAAGAACATTAAAAAATCAAGAGGTAGAAATAAAATGAAAAATACTTATTTTTCTTTATATGTTATGACTTCCTTTTTCTATTAGAAATATACTTCCTTGGTAACCATATACTTGCTACATTCCACAGATTTCCCCATCCACAAATTGTGCAGAAAGCATGAGCGTACTTTCTTACTTTTGTTCTGTTTAAGAGTCCTCTGCTGCTTTAAGGATGAAGTGTTTTCCTGTTTAATTCATATTTCAAGAAACTCAAATGGCAAGAGAGTATTTGGGGTCATGTCATATATATCCAATCATTATATTTACATGGTATGTTTATTTACTACAATTACTGTTTTTTACAGCCTCTAAGATAAATAAGGGCTGGGATTTAGCTCAGTGGGTAGAGCACTGCACTGCAGTCTCTGAGGCCCCGAGTTCAATTCCCAGCACCGCAAAAATGGGAGAAGGACCTGGCAATCCACTCCCAAGGCAATCCCGAAGCACTCAGCCATTGAAAACCCTATGAGGGTCGCTATGAGTCAGATACCGACTTGACGGCACCTAACAACAACAACAAGATAAATAATATGGAGGGCTTTATTCCCATGGGAAATACTTAGCTTTGTGTCTCCAGGTAAATTACATGAACTCTCTGGGCTTCCTTTGTTTCATTTGTATATCAATTCAACTGATTTGCTGAGCTTCTTTCCCATGTACTATGAAAGACTAGGAAATTGAAGGTAAAGAAACACAACCACCCTCAAGTGCTTACATTCTAAGGAAAACATGGGTTGGAGAAGGTGTGAAGTCAGGTGGTTGAAACACAGTAAGGAGGGAATCTGGGCTGGCTTTTAAAGATTAAGAATTAGCCTTGTGGAAAGATCATGGAGATGGGTGTAGAAAGCCGAGTCTAGGCAGAGGAGGTAACTTAACCAAAAGCACTTGTGAAAGGAAAAATTCTATATATAGGAGATACAGGCAGGAAACAATTTCCAGGTCAAAACGTGTGGGGAAGAGAGTAAAGAGAGATGAGATTAGAGTGATCAAAGCAATAAGGAAATGGAGAGTGTGCACATCACATTAAGTAGTTTGCAATGTATTTACCAGATGATATAGGGTAACTTGAAATATTTTAAGAACAGAAATCTTGGGCTTATATTTATATAAAAATAATACTTTAAAATTGATATAGTAGATGAATTTGAGAATTCTAAAAACATAAGACAATCCCAATTTTAAATATAGCCCATTGTCTCCAGGAATCCGTGTTCATAAGACAACATATAATACCAACATTTCTTTTGAATTAGTACAAAGAAATCTGAAAAATGGGGATAATGGTATGTGCATAATGACTGAGAATGCACCTTTGTATTTTGGGAGCTCTAAAATCTATAATACATGAACATAATGTAAAGTCATTAATTTTCTTACAACTTAAATGAATGCTACTATAGCCCTGTAGTATAAAGTCAGGCATTGTGATCACTCTTGCACTAGTTTTGCAGCTTAAGATTGTTGTGGCTATACATGGTCTTTTGTGTTTCCATATGATTTTTTCAATTATTTTTTCCATTTCTGCAAAATCTGTCATTGGGGTTTAAATGGGAATTTCACTAAATCTGTAAATTACTTTTGGTAGTATAGCCATTTTTATAATATTGATTCTCCCAGCCCATGGTCAGGGGAGGTCCTTCCATCTTCTAATATTCTCTGAGATTTCTTTCTTTAATGTTTTGAAGTTTTCCTTGTAGAGATATTCAGGGTCTTTGGTTAGATTGATTCCTAAATATTTGATTTGTTGGTGAGCTATTGTGAAAGGGATTATTGATTTAATTTCCTTCTCTTCCTAGTCATAATTAGTGTAAAGGAGGGATACTGATTTTTGAGTATTAATTTTATATCCTGCTACTTTGCTGAAGGAGTTAATTAGGTTTAAGAGTTTTCTCGAGAAATCTTTGGAGTCCTTTAGGTAAAGGATCATCTCATCTGCAAGTAAAGATAATTTGACTTCTACCTTGCCTATCTGTATCCCTTTGATTTCTTTCTCTTGTCTGATTTCTCTGGCTAGGACTTAGATCACAACATTGAATAAGAGAGGAGAGAGTGGACATCTTTGTCTTATTCCTGATCTTAGAGGAAATGGTTTCATTTTTGCCCCATTTAATATGATATTGGCTATAGGCCTGTCATAAATGGCTGTTATGATATTGAGGTATTTCCCTACTCTGTCCATCTTTTCCAGACTTTTTATCATGAAAGGGTGTATGGGACAAAAATAAACTTGAAGACTCTAGTTGATTTTCAGATCTGTGGGCAGAGGCAGGAGCAACCAATGATTTATGGACTGTTTCTTTCTGTAGAAGAAAAAATATTTCTTTTCTAACATTTCTCTTTCCAGGAAATAATTATTTCTTGCCTCTTCCATGTCCTAGAGACTGTTTGGCATTCCTTGGCTAATAGCTAAACTACTCCAATATCTGTTTCTAGCTTCATAATGCCTTTCTCTCCTATCACTCAACTTCCTTTTAGCTCCTTTTTATAAGGACAGTTAGATTACATTTATGGCACTTGGATAATCAAGGATAATCTCCCCATCTCAAGATTCTTATTACACTCACAAAATCCCTTTTGTCATACATGATAACATTCATAGGTTCTGAGGATAAGGATGTGGATACATAGGTAGGGGCCATTATTCAGCCTGGTATAGCAATATATCCTGAGTCTCACTCCTTGTCAGTCACCAGGTGGACCGAAGTCTTATTTTATTTTCATAGCTTCATAGTAGTCAGTGAATAATATTATCATGGTTTACTTTGCTAGTATACCACTTGTGGACATTTTTTCTTTTTACAGACAATGCTGCAATGAATAACCCAATAAAAACAATATCTTAGACTTGTACAAATTATAATATATAAATATAATGCTATAAGAATTAATTTTTATATATACTAAATATTAATAGACAAATTTTGTTAAAATGCATGTGTTAATGTATTGGACTCACTGTTATAACTAATTCATGTTTTTCAGAATAAATTGTATTATTGGTTGAAATGAAATAGTATTATACCAATATCAGTTGTATGTTTTACAGATGCAAGCTTGGGAAATCTTATTTACACAAAAAGACATGTAAAAAAGTTATAGCAATATCTCACAGTTATCTAATCTCCTTTTTGATCATATACTTAAAGCTACATAGTAATCTGGGCTGGGATTTAGCTTAGTTGGTAGAGTGCTCCTTTGCACTCTTGATGTCCCAGGTTCACTTTCCAGCACCACAAAAATGGGAGAAGGACATTGCAATCCACTCCAGAGGCAATCCTGAAACAGCCAGTCATTGAAAACCCCATGAGGGTTTTTCTATGAGGTGGACATGATTCAATGGCACCTAACAACAACATAGCAATCTATTAAATGATCACTCAGTAATCATCAAAAACTACTTAAGAATTTAGATGACAACTCAACTCCGTGCTCCTTTAGCATTTGTCGAATGTAAATAATTTTAAAACACTGAATTGAGAAATATTTATCGTTTATCAGTCATTCACTTTTACAAACTCCAAAGCAATATTTTCAAAATCATTGCTATATTTTGCTTTCCTGGCATTTTACTTCCTCAAATAATGGAAGATGGTGAAAGCAAGAGGGCAAGAAATCAGAGCCAAATTGAAAAAGAAAAAATATGAATGGAAATTAAAATTAGGAAACTGAACAAAACTCAACTACTTATTCTTAGACAGATCAACTCTGGTTATGTGTCCATGTGAACTGAAAATCTGAAAATTGATTTATTGTTTTTATATACTCATCATGAAGACTTCATGTACCCCTCAGTGTATACATAATCCCTGCTATGAAGGACACAGCTATTTACTATTTTAGAATATATTTTCAAACATCAATGGTTATAATTTCACTCCTTTTTTAGTGACATACACAAAATTTTGAAGCACTGTATTAGAATAATGGGTGTCTAAAATAATCCCTCTTCAAGTACATGGATCATCTTTTCTACTTTATTAAATTGACATAAATAATTCCTGGTGTTTGTCAAATATATGTAGATAATAAATGTCCATGGATTGACTAAAGGAATGTTATCAACAGGAAATGTAACACATAAACCCTGAGTACAAATTTGGTCAGCTTTCTGTTCACTTGTCAGTTTTTTCTAATGAAGTCATTCTCTTAGTCCTAATAGGAAAACTGTTCTCAGATCAGCTGTCTCTATATAATTGTATCAAGGCACTAAGGGAGACATTTATCATTATTTAATATGTCTGGCTGGGGCTCCAAAGCAGATAACAATGGGCATTAAGTGCCCATGCATTCTGGGGAGGTGCTGAAGCATCTATGCAGAGCTACAGGTTGTTGTTGTTGTTGTTAGGTGCTGTTGAGTTGGTATCAGACTCATAGCGACTCTCTGTACAACAAGGGAAACACTATTATCAGTGCTTCTCTGCTGTTCATAGGGTTTTCAATGGCAGATTGATTTTTGGGAGGGGGTTTCCAGGTCCTTCTCCCAAGCCTACAGCTTCTGGTGTTCCCAGACGGTCTCCCATCCAGGTACTAACCAGGCCTGACCCTGCTTAGCTTCCGAGATCTGACGGGATCGGATGCCACAGGGCTACCGCTGCAGGCAGAGCTACAGGAGGTTGGCATAAATTGTTTCTGTAACACTTAACATATCACCACTTCATATATACATATGAGGAGGAGAGTAAATTAATAAGTGAAATCTAATGAATGAAGATTTCATTCAGGAAAATATGGGAAGCCTGCGTGTTTCCTCTTCTATTTTGGGGAGGGAGGATATTCTCTTCTATAACTTATGCGAGTGAATAGGATTTCAAGAGAACCATCCAAAGAGTTTGGAGTTATAGAAACACATGTTTGGCTCTAAATAGAAAAAAAAAAAAAAGAACTAAGACTAGCAGGTGTTGACTCAGAAGTGGTACAAATAGAGCGGGCTTCATAGCAGATGAGTTTTATTGTTAAGCTTAAACCAGGATAAAACAATCCCAACAGCAACAGGCTGGGTGGGACGTGTGTGTGTGTGTGTGTGTGTGTGTGTGTGTTGTTTTTTGTGGTACTGGGGGTTGAACCCAGGGCCTCACACTTGCATGCTCTGCTGGACCACTGAGCTGCGGGGTAGGACATTTGTAAGAAGAAGGCAGCAGAAGGAAAAGAATGGGTGGTACTAGAAGAACTCTGAGGAGAGGGTGCTGATGTTTAAACATTGGCCTTCCAGAGTGTTACTCTTTTCAGAGTGAAAGAGTACCAGTCAGATAAGAGCTTTCCACACTTTTATGTCATCTTCTGCTAGCCAACTACCTTCCACCTTTGAAAATCTGGTAAGGTCCAAAAGCAGAGAAAATATAGAAATATTTGCTATACTGTGAGGGCTTATATGTTGCTATGACACTAAAATCTGTGCTATGAGTATTACAGATACTAGCAGGGCCAACTACGTGGACAGGTTTCAGCTGAGTTTCCAGACTAAGACAGACTAGGGAGAAGGACTTGGCAGCCCACTACCAAAACAATTAGCCATTGAATATCCTATGAATAGCAGAGAAACACTGTCAAAAATAGTGCTAGAAAATGAGCCTCCCAGGTTGGAAGGCACTCAGACAACTGGGAAAAAGTTGCCTCTTCCTCAAAGTAGAACTAACCTTAATGATAGGAGTGGAGTAAAGCCCCTGGGACCTCCATTTGCTGATGTGGCACAACTCAAAATGAAAAGGAACAACCATAAACGTCCATTAATAACTGGAATGTGGAATGTACATAGTATGTATCTAGGAAAATTAGAAATCATTTAAAGGGAAATGGAGTACATAAACATCAACATTCTAGGCATCAGTGAGCTAAAATGGACTGGCATGGGCCATTTTGAATTAGATAATCATATAGTCCCTTACAGCTGTACCACTGTGGTATTTGATACTGCCAGATCTCAGAAGATAAGCAGGGTCTGGCCTGGTTAGTATTTGGATGGGAAACTGCCTGGGAACACCAGGTGCTGTAGGCTTGGGAGAAGGACCCTGCGATCCACTCCCCCCAAAAAACAATCAGCCATTGAAAACTCTACGAATAGCAGAGAAGCACTAAAAATAGTGTTTTGCCTGTTGTCTGTAGGGTAGCTATGAGTCCCACAGTGACTCAATGGCACCTAATAACAACAATCATAAGGTCTACTATACAGGGAATAACAGATTAAAGGGAAATGGGGCTGCATTCATCATAAAAAAGACATTTCAAGATCTGTCTTGAAATACAATGTTGTCAGTGATAGAATAATATCCATACACCTACAAGGAATGCCAGTTAATATGGGTAATATTCAAATTTATACACCCATCACTAAGGCCACAAATGAAGAAAGGGAAGATTTCTACCAGCTTCTGCAATCTGAAATAGATCAAACGTGCAATCAGGACATACTGATAATCACTGGTGACTGGAATGCAAAGGTTGGAAACAAAGAAGAAGGCTCAGTAGTTGGAAAATATGGTCTTGGTGACAGAAATGATGCTAGAGATCACGTGATAGAATTTTGTTACACCAATGACCTTTTCACTGCAAATACATTTTTTCACCAATGTAACTGTTTACATGTGGAATTCACCAGATGGAATGTGAACTAAATTGACTCCATTTGTGGAAAGAGATGATGGAAAAACTCAATATCAAAAGTCAGAACAAGATTGGCTGCTAACTATTGATCATACCATCACCTGCTCATATGCAAGTTCAAACTGAACCTGAAGAAAATTAGCATAAGTGTATGAGAGCCAAGGTATAACTTTGAGTATATCCTACCTGAGTTCAGTGACCACATCAAGGACAGGTTTGATGCATTAGAGACTAGTGAGAGAAGACCCAATGAGTTGTAGCATGACATCCAAGACATCATTCATGAGGCAAGTAGACAGAATAAAACAGAAAAGACCAAATTACGTGTCAAAAGGGACTGTGAAACTTGCCCTTGAACATCAAAAAGGAAGACATGATGAAGTTAAGGAACTAAACAGATTTCAAAGGGCAGCTTGAGGACACAAAATCAAATATTATAATGACATGTGCAAAAAGCTGGAGATAGAAAGTCAGAAGTAAAGAACATGCTCTGTTTTTCTCAAATTTAAGGAATTGAAGAAAAATTCAAGCCTTGACTGGCAATAGTGAAGGATTCTATGGGGAACATATTAAATGACACAGGACACATCAAAAGAAAATGAAAGGAATACACAGAAACTCTATACCAAAAAAAAATTGGTCGATGACAAACCATTTCAAGAAGTTGCATATGATCAAGATTCAAAGGTACCGAAGGAACAAATGGAAGCTTCCTTGAAAGAACTGGCAAGACATAAAGCATAGGGAATTGATGGAATAACAATAGAGATGTTTCAACAAACAAATGCAGCACTGGAGTTGGTAATTTTTTATGTCAACAGATTTGGAACGCAGCTTCCATGCCAACTGACTGGAAGAGATCCACATTTGTGCCTATTCCCATAAAAGAGGATCCAACTAAATGTGGCAACTATCAAATGATATCACTAATGTCAAATCCAAGCAAAATTTTGCTAAAAAACCTTCATTCAAAAGTGACTGCATCACTATATAGACAGGGAACTGCCAGAAAATTAAGCTGGATTCAGAAGAAGGCATCAAAACAGGGCCGTCATTACCAGTGTCAGATGGATATTAGTCGAAAGCAAAGAGTAACAAAAAGATGTCAATCTATGTTTTATTGACTATGAAAAGGTATTTGACTGGATCATTTCAAATTTTGGATAACACTGCAAAGAATGGGAGCACTTATTTGTACTCATGGGGAATCTGTATATGAACTAGGAGACAGTTGTTCCAACAGAATAAGGAAACACTGCCAGTAAAGTCAAGAAACGTGTGTGTCAAGGCTGTATCCTTTCACTGTACCTCTTCAATCTCTATGCTGAACAAATAATCTGAAAAGTTGGACATTACGAAGAAGAATGCTGCATCTTGATTGGAGGATGACTCATTAACAACCTGCAATAGGCAGATGACACAACTCTACTTGTTGAAAGTGAACAGGATTTGAAACATTTGCTGGTGAAGACCAAAGAACAGAGCCTTCAGTATGGATTGTGACTCAACATCCACAAAACAAAAATCCTTACATCTGGGTCAGTAAACAACTTCATAATTACATGGAGAAAAGATTGAGGCTGTCCAAGAGTTTGCTTTACTTGGTTCTATAATCAACACCCAGGGAAGTAGTAGTCAAGATATCAGAAGATGCATTGCATTGGCAAAAGCTGTTATAAAAGATCTCTTTAAAGTTGAAAAGTAAAGATATCACACTGAAGACAAGGGTGTGCCTTCCTCATGCCATGATATTTCGATTGTATCACATACTTTTGAATACTGGATGATAAATAGGGGAGCCTGGCGAAGAATTGGTGCTTTTGAGTTATGGTGCTAGAGATGAATATTGAATGTACCCTGGAATGCCAAAAGAACCAATAGATCCATCCTAGAAGAAGTGCAACCAGAATGCTCCTTAGAAGCAAGGATGACTAGACTGCATCTTATGTATTTTGGACATGTTGTCAGGAGGGGCCAATCCCTAGAGAATGATATCATGTGCAGGGGAATAGCAGGTCAACAACAGAAAGGAAGACCCTCAAGTAGATGGACTGACACAGCGTCTGCATCAATCGGCTTAAACATAAAGAGATCATATACCTGACACAGTATCAGGAAGTATTTTGTTGTGTTATCCATAGGGTCGCTATGAGTTGTAGATGACTCACAGGACCTAACAACAACAGAGTAAGGAAAATCAAGAGGTAGATCAGTTCTTATTTCTCATTGCAAAGTCTTCTATTGTGGACCAGCCTAAGGGGTGAGAGAAGACTTGCTTGCATGAGAGATTGAAATTAAGGCATTAGATTTAACTAGACTTTTAATACCAGAAAAGGAAACTATTTGACCAAATATTTTGACCAAAAAATAATTCGATATGCCTGAGATATGGTTAAGTGTTGTTAGTCTGATAGAGAAGAATTATTAAGAGAATATAGGCATCACCTGTTAGCATTTATATCCAATTCAATAAAGTGGTTACATGAAAATTCTCAAAATGGATATTTATGTCTAGATTTAAAAATGCTTTTGCAAGTCCATCAACACTCTCTAATGTGAATCTCTTTACAACCAATTTTAACAAGCCATGAAGTAGAACCTAACATATCAAAAGTAACAGAGGGGTGAAACATATTTTGAAAATAAGAATTCCAGCTCACTGCTCTAACTCTCTTGGTGTTTTGAAGAAATATGACAGACACTACCTCCAGATTTTACTGGGTTGGGAAGGAAAGGAGGGTGAGAGATCTGTTGAAAACCACTTCTGGCAGTGAGAGTCACTTCTGTTTTTGGAGTTCGGAATGAGGGTGTAGTTGCTACCAAGTAACTTCTACACATTCCTGTGCAACCCAAAGGAACATCTTTCCCATTCCCAGCCTTGCAATCATTCAGATGCTATTTAATACAATGTTCTGTGGACATTATGTCCTTCAGTTTTGCTCTTAACTTTCTAAATTCCAAAATTCTTTATTGTATCTAGTTTCATTTGAACTCTTCAGTGGGAAAGTACTCTGAAAAATAATATAATTCTTGTATCTTGACTTTGTGACAACCTGTTCCAAGCACTTTACATATATTACTTTACTTTTGTAATTATTACAAAAACTTAGTATTGTGGTAATCCTTGTCATTCTCATTAGAGGATATTGCATCAGAGGCACAGAGAAGTTAAATGACTTCTATATCTGGTCAGCATAGGGACTCAATTTTTTTTCCTTTTTTTTTTTTTTCTGTTTTTTCCCCAGTGCTTGAGTTGGAACCCAAGGCCTTGCACATACTTTGCAGGTTATATATCCCTGGACCCCTAGCCTATATTTTATTTAATTTTTTTTTATTTGAAGACAGGGTCTCACTTATATATACTGCCCTGGCTTTAAACTTGTGATACTCCTGCCTCAGCCTCCAGAGTCATTGTGATTACAGATGTGCACCACTAGGCCTGGCTTACACTGTCTTCAAAGGAAACTGGCTTCTCTGTCCTCAGTGGACAGACAGGCTGGCAGCATATGCAAACAGCTTCCTATGTACTATTGGTCAATATTTTCTAGAGTAGCTTCCATAGAATTTTGTAGGCATTGATTCATTTTTACATAACCAGTGCATGCACACCTGGAGAGTAAGTGTTTTAGTAGGAAATCAGGCTGTTTTAAATATCAATTTCTAAGTTTAGGAATCAGGAAATGCCAAGTAGAAGCAGGGGTGGTGAAAAATAAAGACAAATCAAGACACACAATGCTGGGATAAGTTTCTTAAATAACTGGAATAACTTTTC
>VMDO01011650.1:15782-56261 GCA_007922755.1 Pedetes capensis
TTTTTTTTTTTTTTTTTTTTTTTTTTTTTTTTTTTTTTTTTTTTTTTTTTTTTTTTTTTTTTTTTTTTTTTTTTTTTTTTTTTTTTTTTTTTTTTTTTTTTTTTTTTTTTTTTTTTTTTTTTTTTTGTGGTACTGGGGTTGAACCCAGGGCCTTCTGCTTGCTTGCTTTTGCAAGTGCTGTACCACTGAACTGCACTCCCAGCCCATTTTTTTACTTTTTGAGACAGGGTATTGCTAAGGTATGCAGACTGCCTCTAGTTTCAAACTTGTGATCCTCCTGCCTCTGTCTCCCAAGTTACTGGGATATAGGCATGAGCCATCGGCTTGAATTTTCCTGAGATTTCTACAAAACTATCCTTCATTCTACCAACTCTATTGCCATGTCTTTGGAAAATATACCTGTCCCATTGACCTAGGTGTTAAAAATGTGAACAGAATTGTCAAATCTCTCACATTTATTTGTCATAGCAAAAACTGAGACAGTAAAATTCAGAAATTTATCACCCATATTAATTTCTGTTTTATGTTATTCATGTAAGCAATCTCTTAGATAAAGAAAATGTTAGTTCTTTTGCAAAAACAATATTACTCTGATACAGTGACATAAGTAATATTGTGTCACACATATGGCCTTTACTGAATTATCTCTTCCTAGGAATGTTTCATCCTGGGTTGGAGTTTCGCTCAGTAGGTAGAGTGCTGCTCTCCACTCTGGGAGGGTGATGGTTTGATCCCCAGCGTCACAAAAAAATGGGAGAAGGGCATGACAATCCACTCCCAAAGCAATCCCCAGGTGACTATGAGTCAGACTTGACTCGACAGCACCTACCAACAACAAAAACAACAGTAATGTTTCGTATGACCTTGCGTATCTGTCATGTAGGATTTGTTGTGGGACTTCCATTAGTGGCATGTTCTTGCCACCATTGTGCAATGATGCCTCCTCCCTCCATTCTGGCTGGGGCAACTTACCCCTTCCTTAATCTTTTAGAAGAAACTTCACTAAGCAATATATAAATAAATGATAATAATGATAATAATTAATAAGCAGTGAAGATGTACAAAATGTAACAGAACAACTTTTCATGACAAAGATAGCCATCCATTGAGACTGAGCTGTGAGGCATTCAATGGAGAAAAGGTGAGAAAGGGCTTGACATGAAGGTAATGCTCCATCACAGCATCCAAAATTTCCTCCCCACTTGTGGAATCATCCAGATCCTGACCCAGGGAGTCACAGGGCAATCTTTAAAATCTTAAGCCAAGTGTAGGTTTTGAAAATCATGTTATTAATGTTATTTTTCTCCTCTCCTGTTTTCTTTGTTTGAAATTATTGTGCTACAAATTTGCATTTAAAATTTGTGTGTTTTCACATTTACATTGTTACATCTACTAATCAT
This sequence comes from Pedetes capensis, assembly GCA_007922755.1. Taxonomy (NCBI): domain Eukaryota; kingdom Metazoa; phylum Chordata; class Mammalia; order Rodentia; family Pedetidae; genus Pedetes; species Pedetes capensis. The sequence goes on from VMDO01011650.1 coordinate 17,183, forward strand.
CTTTCAAGAATATTCACAGAGTCCATATATTTTTCAGCCAAAACATTTTTAATAGAAACTAAGTACCCATCAAAAACTAGGAAGCCTCCGGAGGCTCATGTGAGCCCAAAGAGTAAAATAAATATATTTTACTGTCTCATCTTCTCTTGTTTCTTTTAATGCTTTCTTTAGAAATATATGGAAAAGAAAATGATTCAGTAATAACAAATTATCTCTGATTTTTCTTGATCATATATATTAGGCAATGATTAATATTTGTAGCAGCTTAACTTTTACTTTCGAGCCTTGGTTTGTCTCAATTGAGGTTGATGAAAATCATTCTTGTATTTTATAACCAAATGCTTATCCAAGTATTTCCACATTGTAAAACTCTCCAATTCAACCACCAGTCAGTGAATTCTGTTCAGTATCAACTGATATCCAAAAGGTTAACAGCATTACCAAGGTGAAGCAACCAAATGAGTAGCTTGTTGGTGCCACCAGGCAGCTTTTAGGCCTAGGATTTAACATGTGCATCAGGAAAATTTGTGTGAAAAAAAAAAAAGGTAATTGGTATAGTGTATTCTGTAGCTTGTATGGAAAGTGTTTGCCAAAGTAAGGTACCCTATAGTTCAATAATGTTATGACAAGATTCTGTTTTTATGAGTTCCTTATTTAACTTTTTACATACTATCAAGAAAAACAACTTTATTCTCATAATATTTTATTGAAATTCATATTATTTGAGTATTTAGAATATTAGCATAGGATACTATCAACCACTGATCACTGATTTAAACATTATAAGCTTATCTTTGTGTGTTCATCATATACAAATATGGTGAGCATATACATATATAAAGTACTTTTGTCAGCTATTCCTAGCCCCTACCATAGAGAACACTCATACTATCAAAGAAATCATACTTTGAGCTAGATTTTTCCAGCTAGGAAATGACATTTGTAGCTTCCATTTTCCCAGATGCTTTGCAATGATCCAATTAGATTAAAGAGTAATGAAAACTGTTCATCAGAGATAAAGAATTAATATGTTTGTAGAACCAATTACAGTTCCAACATGACATGAAACAAATTTAGGCAAATAATTTGAATTAATATTATTATATTTTTGGTGCATGTTGCAAAAAGCATTGCTTCATATTTTCTCTTAAAGGACATGAATATTTACAGTAAACACATAGTTCAATTGAAACAAAAAAGTTAAATATTTTTCTTCATGTTATCTTACCTTAGCAGATGGAAAATATAAGAAACTAGATGCATAATCAAATATCCTTTAGCAAATTGAATATACCTTTGCAAAATATACTGTATCATGGCAGGCTTAAAATACTTGTCTCATAGCATGTGAATATTTCATTAAGTGAAACATATATCCAGTAATTGACTAGTCATTACAAATCCTATCACTCCTTCGCATTCACAGATTCCGCATCTGCAGATATGACCAATTATAGATTTTAAATATATATTATATAATATATATATAATATACATAATATATACATAATATATGTTGTTGTTGTTCTTAGGTGCCGTGGAGTGGGTATCCGACTCATAGTGACCCTCATAGGGTTTTCAATGGCGACTGTATCAGGATTGCCTTGGGAGTGGATTGCCAGGCCCTTCTCCCATTTTTGCGGTGCTGGGAATTGGAGACCTCAGAGACTGCAGCTCAGCGCTCTACCAACTGAGCTAAATTCCAGCCCATATAATATATAATATACATAATATATATAATATACATAATATATAATTACATAATATATAATATATTTATATATATTGTATATAAACATATATAATATATGTAATATATTATGTTGTTGTTGTTGTTAGGTGCCGTCAAGTCGGTATCCGACTCATAGCGACCCTCATAGGGTTTTCAATGGTAGATTGTTTTGGGATTGCCTTGGGAGTGGATTGCCAGGTCCTTCTCCCATTTTTGCAGTGCTGGGAATTGAACTTGGTACCTCAGAGACTGCAGCGCAGCGCTCTACCAACTGAGGTAAATCCCAGCCTTGATATATTATATATTTATATATTATATATTACATATATGTGTTAATATATAATGTATATAATGTATACTTAAAAATTCATCTATACTAAACTTATACAGACTTTTTCTGTGACTAGTCTCTAAATAGTATAACAGCACAACAATCTACAACAGTACAACAACTATTTACATGGAATTTACATTAGGTATTCACATAGTATTTGAATTAGGTATAATAAGTAATCTAGAGATGATTTAAACTACACTGGCAAGATGTGCATAGTTTTTTATTCAGGACCAAAGGTTGAATCAAGAGTCTTATGCATATTATCACTGAGCTGTACCCCTTTTTTGTCTTTTATTTTGAGACAGGGTCTCACCAAGTTATGCAAATTGCCTTTGGCCTCAAACTAGTGATCCTTCTGCCTCAGCCTCCCAAGTACCTGGAATTACAGTGCCATGATGTCTGACTTGCGTATGTCTTATGTAAATACTATACTATGTTATAAAAGGGACTTGAGTATGTACAGATTTTGGTATTCAATGTGGAGGGGGTAATACTTGAACCAATTCTGCAGAGAATACTAAAGGACAAAGATAATTACTTTTTTAACATAAGCTAATTTGCTTCCTTTCTTCCTTACTTCCTTTGTACCCTATTCCCTTCCTTCTTTTCTTCCTTCTATCTCTTCCTCTTCTATTCCCTCTCTCCCTCCTTTTCACTTTCTGTTTCAATAAAAAAAAAGCTTCATAAATTTTTGTGTGTAATTTTTTTGTTTTATTTAAATTTCTCCTCTTTTGGATACATTCTTGAACTTTACAAGGAAAATACTTTTATTTCCTTCATGTGTGAAAAACTATCTCAATTGTAAAAATAATTGAATATTTGGTAAACAAAGACTTTTTTGTATTTTTTGTATGCAAAGGAAGTGCATATATATTTTAAGTCAGAGATTTTTCAAAGTTATAGCTATGAAATTCTTATCATTGATATGTTCAGGAAAATGCTTGATGGCATAAAAAGTCTGAACACATACATCAATTGAAGCTATTTTTCAAGCCAGGAAGTCATAATGAAACTCCATGTGGAAACAAGTTTATATAAGGAAATAATATTGTTCAAATTTGAAGTGAGACAATAAAAGGCTAGTGACATATGCAGGCATTTTATAGGATATGAACTGAGGAACAGCTAAAAAAATATGCCTACACAACACTGCATAAGAAGAGGGTCAGAAAGGTAAATATTAAATTACCACAGGAAATAGTTCAGAGAAAATCTCTGGCTAACATAGAGTATACCTGCTAGTAATGCAGACCTAGATTTTAGTGTTAATCTCAGAACTGGTAACTTTGCTTGTGAACATCAGGTTTGAGACAGGATGTAAACAGCTATCTAGGGGGCTGAGCTTGAATAAATGTTTTTTGGGGAACAATTTAAAGATGAGCTTGAGAAAATGGGGAGATGAGACTCTAATCTGCTGTTAACTGCCAGCTTCAGCATCAACTAATTGCATTTTTATCCCATTTCATACTGAGACTTAGAATAAAATTGCAGTCTCTATCTCTTAGTGCCATAGGGCAGAATCTTTCAAGCTCTTAAGAATTGTACAGTGAGAGGAGCTAGTCCTGAGGTTATTTTCAAAGATCTCTAAAATGGTAACTCTCTTCTGTCATTCCCTCTGAGGTGAAAAGAGTCACAATCTCATTTTTCCCTCCTGGCACACATTGTCTTTTCATCAAAAATGAATATGAATATTCCCACAATAAAATAACCTCTCCTATACAAATGGGCCTGGTAATCTTCATGTTAACCCATAACTAATAATGTTTTGTTTTGCTTTGTCTCTACCTGAAACCTCTTCTTTTATTTACTTCCTGTTCCATGAACCTCAAGATTTGGGGGGAAAGTCTATATAGAAAAAGTACTCATAACCTAATAAGTAACAGTTCAGTTCCCATTATCTTCCCTCACTATGTAAAAGACAATTGTAGACTCTGATAATCATAAATACATTTAAGGAGGAAGAAGCTCAATAGATATTATAAACTGAAAAAAAGTAATGCCTGTAAAATGTCATCAGTGGGATTAAATATGTGTACATTTGCAAAATGCTCACACTGGTTCCTGGAATATAATATCAATGTAAAAATGCTTGTTGCTCTTGATATTTTAACATCTATAAAGACGTATAAGAGGCAAATGTATGATTCTCATAAAGTTTTATTTTCTATAATCATTAGCTCTTCTGAAAATTAAAAGTAAGGGATCTTAGATTCAAAACCACTATAATAATTCATATTCCCAGAAGAGAAAGGGCTACAATTGCACTGATTTTCATATCTCTGTTCCACATAACATGAGTTTTTGTACTTAGGTACTCAATAAATCTATTGATATATTTATATTTTCATTTTTAAGGCAGATATTTGGTACATTCATTTCTCCAAAAATGTTCATGGTAAAATTTGGTTATAAAATGTTATTTTATTCATTGATGTAATTATATCATTTTTATTATTTGAACTAGTCACATTGTAGTAAGTTATAATGGTTATAGTTAACACTGTTGTGCTAAATTTCTTAATAGTGACAGTAGAAAGAACTAGAACTTGAACAAATCATTTTTAATTAAACAATAAAGAAACCATTAAGAATAGAAAGTGGGAAGAAAATTAGGAAAGATATAGGGCACAGTTTAAGCTAAGCTTAGACTTGAAGAACAGTTAATTAATTTTACATCTTTGATTTATATTGCATATTTATAAAGCCTTCTGCAGCTCTAAGTAAAGCTCTAAATAAAGGATGTTTTTACTTTTACTGTTTTAGTCATAAGATTTTCCTGATCACTGTCCCAAATAGGGTATATATGTAGAAAATGAACTGCTGTGGCAGTTTCCAAATTTTAAACACATTGGCCAATTTCTTTCTTTCTTTTTTTTTTTTTTTTTTTCCAAGGCTTAGAACAGTAGCTCTATGAAGCTGAGATCCAATAGCGTTCAGTGCACTGGACCTATTCTTGGTCAAAATGGAGCATTCAGGGTTGTAACAAAGGTTGGTGAAGGCCATTCAGCTGGAATGAGCAGTATTGTGTTGTGTGCATTTGGCTCGTTGCATGGTTTCTAACAACACATCAAGCAGAACTGATTATGTCAAAACAAATTTCTCTAGGTTAGAGCCTGGCAGTCAGCATTTCCTAAAGGATAAACAGGTCAGAATGTGCCTGAGTAAGAATTCTGAGGCTACTCTTGAATGCTGATGGATGGTTTTGAAATGTTCAGTGGCTTTAGGAGACTGTATGTTGAACAGGTCAGTATCTCATGTTTGGTCAGATCTGTACACATTTCTTCTTAACATTGTATCTTTAATAGCCCATTTCCTTGGAGATGATATACCAATCTGTTAAAAAGTCTGTGACCTGCTGTCACAAAATCATCAACAAATTACACGAGTGATTAAATTCATATAAGGGAAGCAGACATTTAAGGAAATGAGGGTTGGATGAAAGAAGGGGCTTGTTATGACATTGGAAGAGTTCTTATTTAGGGTCCGGGTTTATCTCAGTGGGTAGAGTGCTGTTCCACACTCTCTGAGGACCTGAATTCGATTCCCTGGAACCACTAAAATGGGAGAAGTATGTGACAGTCCATTCCTGAAGCAGACTCAACTTGGTGGTACTTAACAACAAACAACAATAATCATTTTACCTTCTATAATAATTACATACCCTGTCACCAGCAACTTAATCTTGAATTATGAACACACAAATCTCAAACCATGTTCTTTATTCTCATTACTTTCTCATTAATCCAGAGCATTATTCAACTTCAATCTTTTATGAATGGGGACAATAATACGTCAGCAAGATCATTCAAGAAAGTACCTCCAATATTTTAAACAAAATTAAAGAATGCTCAGGACTTTTTGAGATAAGGTATGTTTATCACATCATAAACATTTTTTCCATTCTTCATTATGTCAGTGCACTTTAAGATCTGCTTAAAGAGTGTTTGGTTTTCAGTAGAATTATATGAGTATCATGGGTTTGTGTGAGAAATGAATAATATTTAATTTTTTACTTCATATATGTGCTAAATTGGTAATTAATACACAATGATATATTTTAAGTGCAAAATCATTAAAAAGAATTATATTAGTATATTAAAACCAACTCAGTTTAGGGGCTGGGAGTATGGTTTAGTGGTAGAGTGCTTGCCTAGCATTTGTGAGTGAGGTTTGAACCACCACAAAAGGTAAAAGTAAAAATAATTCATTCTCAAGTGTATCTCCTAAGTGAAGGAAAAGAATAGGACTTTCCAGTAAGATGCTCTCAAGTAGGAATTCTATTTTCTTTATATTTCACACTGGACAAATCCATTGGTAAGATTATCAGATGGAGAAGCAAAAGATGAACCCAAAAATGAACTATATCAAATATCTTGACAGTTTTAATGACTTAGTTATGCTTTTCCTCAATTTATGTAATTATTTTATCATATTCTGGATAATCTAATAATTCACTCACAAACTGGAATTTATTCAAATAATAGTTAAAATATCTTTTAAATAACAAAATATATTTTATTCAATTAGTAATATTAAAAACCGAAATGATATCCTTCTGTTTGACTAGCACTTAGCATTTTCTGGAAGATTTTAAAAATATGTGTTCTTTCTTTTTTAAAGATGTAAAACTACTTGCTTATCATGTTAAAATAGAGCCTAGTGCTGAGTCTGAGCAATCAAGATGTCTAAACAAAGGAGGATTCTTCAGGATGACTACTGCTCAGTTTTTTTCCATGTCACAAAAACTATATTGACACTAGCCAGATTTAAGACACAAGTTTTTTGTTGTTGTTGTTGTTCCAGAGAGGTTTTCTATTTTAGCTTTCAAGCCTAGAGCAAAGCTCCTCAAACTTCAAAGTGCAAATGAATGATGTGGAGATCCTATTAAAAGGTACACCAACTCAGAATATCTAAGGGGCTGCAAGATTGTGCATTTCTACAAACCTCCCAGGTAATCCTGATGCTGTTGGTCCATATACCACACTTTGAGTAACAGGGACCTAGATTTCTTCATTGTGGTTCAAATTAATATTGTGTTTTTGTTGTTGTTAGGTGTGGTTGAGTCGACATCCCACTCATAGCAACCCTATGTACAACAGCTGAAATAATATTGTTACTGCTTCTCTACCAGTCATAGGATTTTCAATGCAGATTGTTTATTGGAAGTGGGTTGGCGGGTCCTTCTCCCAAGCCTACAGCACCTGGTGTTCCCAGGCAGTCTCCCATCAAAGTACTAACCACGTTACACCCTGCTTAGCTTCTGAGATCTGAGGGAATCAGATGCCATAGTGGTATGGCTGCAGGCAATATTGCCTTATAATTATTTTAAACTTCAGATGCTCCCTGGGGTTGCTTTCTCTAGTCAAGTAATTTAAAGCCAAAATGATTAAGGCCTTCTAGGTACTCCTTCAAACAGCATGCATCTATGATGCTGCTTATAGTTGACTCCGACCCTCTCATAGACAAACTTACTGCTAAGGATGAATATTGGATAGTTCAGATGAGAAGCACAAATCTTTTAAAAATAACCCTGGCATTAGCAAACTAGCCATATGGCTACATGCTAAAATGTGTTTCTGGAAGAAATATGTAGCTGATTCTGGCATATTTTCTAATAGGATTTGAGATATTTTTGCTTATTTTTTACATGTTTTCTACAAAAAAAAAGTTTCTAATTATTCTCCTCATTTTAAAATATTTTTCCCACTCTCACTAATGGTTCCACTAATTTTCCTGCTTTCCCAGGTTTGGAACATGAGAAGCATGTGTGTTTCTGTGTCTTATCGACCAGACTCTGCTAATAACCCTTAAGTGCATCACACTGGCCCAGGGCATAACCACTTCACACCTGAACAAGAGCCCATGGATGGCTTCTCTGCATTTAGTCTTTGCTTTTTACTTCAATTGCACAGTTGTTTTACATCTACCTTCCTACTCTGCTAGCTTGGATCATTTCTGTCTTTACCCAAGGATTTTGGATGGTCTTTGGTCATTTTATAGAGAAAATCCAAAATCTTGCATTTGTCTTTCAGAAAGATCTAAAATTTACCCCAAAATACTTTCTCAGATGTTTCCTCCTCTTTTTCTGTGTAGTAACCTTCCTTTCCAGCTAAACATTTCTGTTCATAGACCTTTTGTAGAAGGGAAAGTAATAACCCCAATACTCAGCTCCTATCCTCCCATCCTTGATGAAGGTGCCTGTATCCTAATCCTTAGAACCAGGTCTTCAAACCAGTGAAAAATTAGGCTCAGGTTTGGGTGTGGGTAAAATATATTAAAATTTAGAGGATTTGGATTTAAAAATTTTAATCCTAGGTGTAGATAGACAATTTTTTCCATTTTTTTCAAATTTTTCAATAGCTATTGATTTAAAAGTATTTAAAGCTAATCTAAAACCCAGTTTTTCACTGGGTTCAGATTCAGATTTGAGTTTATATTCAGGTTCAGAAAAGCTTTTAAATATTCTTGGACTAGAACATCTTGAGAGTTTAGATTTGGGTTTAGTGTGAAGCCTTGCTATCTATACAAAAGCTTTAAACCTTGACCTGAAATGAACCTGAACCCTCTAAATTTTAACATACTACATCTGCACTAGGACCTGAGCCCAATTTTTCATGGATTTGAAGTCCCAATTGAAACCTGTGAATATGTTAGGTTATAGAGTAAAAGAGAATTAAAGTTGTAGATGGAATTATGACCACTTAGTGATCTTGAGAGGAAGAGGTAATCTTGAAATTTTCAAGTACTTTAAGGTCCTTAAAAAAGAGAAGTTGGGAAGAAGAAAATAGAGGTAAAGAGATGATACTATAGAAAGATTCAGTCTGACATTGGTGGCTTTGAGGATAGAGGAAGTAGGCTATGGGCCAAGAAAAGAAAAAAAGTTGTCCCTAGAAGCACAAAGAGAGAAGAAAATGGAATCTCCTCTAAATGCTCCAAAAAGGAACACAACTCTTTGGACATCTTTATTTTTAGCAAAATGGGACACATTTTGAACTTTTGACTTCCAGACCTATAAGATATTAAATTTGTGGTATTTTAAGCCACTAAGTTTGTGGTTTCCCGGGTGCTGATCACCTCGTTGTGCTGTGAGAGCTGCATGTTGCTGTGATGCTGAAACTTATGTCACCAGTATCTCAGATAACAGCAGGGCCACTCATGGTAGACAGGTTTCAGCTGAGATTCCAGACTAAGACAGACTAGGGAGAAGGCCCTGGCAGCCCACTCCCCCAAAAAATAGTCATTAAAAAATTCCATGAATAGCAGAAAAACACTGTCAAATACAATGCCAGAAAATGAGTCCCCCAGGCTGGAAGGAATTCAAGAAAGAATTGGAGAAGAGTAGCCTCCTTCACTGCAGCTTCATACTTTTTACATTAGAGCCAGTAATTAATCATTTTAGAAATGTTTTATTCTGCTTTGAGTTTTAGATCTTGATTATGGTAATGTTGTTGTTGTTAGGTGCCGTCGAGTCGGTATCCGACTCATAGCGACCCTCATAGGGTTTCAATGGCTGACTGTTTTGGAATTGCCTTGGGAGTGGACTGCCAGGCCCTTCTCCCATTTTTGTGGTGCTGAGAATTGAACTAGGGACCTCAGAGACTGCAGCGCAGCACTCTACCAACTGAGCTAAATCCCAGCCCCGATTATGGTAATACCACCATTAATAATAACAGATTCTTTGTAATAATGTTGATGTGGGCTGTATTGTTGTTCTCTTTACTGATGAGTAGCAACAGTGAGGAATGAGCTATTGATTTCACCCTTATTAGAATAGAATTTATTAAACAGGGCATAGATTTTCTTGGAACATAATATACTCTTTTCCTGGTTAAGAAAGTAATGGTGTATTTTCACTTGCTTTATAAATGTTCATTTGAAAATCTCCAAATGTATCACTTGCAGTTTTATGAAATGTGCTAGAGGGAAAGCTATGGTGTTAGTAATTTCTCACGCAGCACATGAGAAAATATATTAAAAATAACACACAAATGCTCTATTTGAAAGTACTTCTCTTCTTTCATTACACCAAACACAGGTACACATTTAGTTGGTGGTAGCTGAATAAAACATTTTACTTAAAAGAAATAATGGAAAGTGGAAAAACCTTGATTATTTTGTACTTAAGACAATAATGATTTTTCCTTTTAAAGAATTTTGAAAGAATATGAGTAAAGCCACATTGTATGACTTTAAAAAGTAAACCCAGGTATAAAATTCAACATAAGCAGTGTATCATCTCTTAAGAAGAAAGCTTTCTGAGGAAGAAACTGTTCTAGGTGATAAAAATCAAAGAGATAAGAGGAAGAACTCTACAAATTCATTAACTAGCTTATTCTTTTACTGAATTCAAGAGCACTCATGAGCTAAGTCTTGACCACTTTGCAGTAGCAGCTTAACTTGTGCACATCATTTTCCTGAATTTTGTTGGAACGACAAATTCCCAGCTTCCTGAATTAATTAATTAATTAATTAATTTGCTGTTATTTTTCTGTGTCGATGCTCACATTCACACTATTAGAGGTGATTTTTTAATGTGATTCTCCAACATAACTGGGGAATTTAAATACAATAATAGATGTTAGATGTATCAACACCATAAACAGAGAAATATTTTTCAAATAAAAATAATTTAGCAAGTCAATTATTCAGATTCAGAGAGTGTGTACACATTAATAATATGTACACTAGTACAATGAGCATAATGACATGACTGTAAATCTAACCTTGAGTTTCCTCAGGTGCATGTTTTTCACTGTGGTACATAGTGACCTAAGTTCCTAAATCCCCTACCTGACCCCTTTATTATTAAATACAACCATAGTTTACACAGTAGCTTTGTCTGTAAGTGTGGGATTCATTTTTGATTCTTCACTCACTTGAATATTCTATATACTAAAAAGTGATTTAATACCTGAAATGTATGTACCTCAAAACTACTAACTTTCTTCTAATTCCACTATTAACTGCAGTCTCTGAACTCTGTCTCTCTCATTGAGACTGTGGTAATGATCTTAGATTTGGGACTCTTTTTGGTCTGCTGTAACCTTTTCTTCTACCATACTATAGCCCAGCCCACTTGAATAGCAGGGAATGACATGTCTGCCCTGTTTCAATGTCTGTAGCCATAGCACCCTGGCATCTGATCCCACCTGATCTCAGAAACTAAGCAGGGTCAGTCCAGTTAGTCCTTGCTTAGATGGGAGACTGCTTAGGAATACCAGGTGCTTCAGGCAAGGGAGAAGGACCTGGCAATCAACTCCTGAAACAATCTGCCACTGAAAACCCTGTGAATAGCAGAGAAGCACTGATCATAGTGCTGGGCATGGTACAGTGTCAGAGTGTTTAGTTCATTTGTACATAGGGTTGCTATGAGTTGGATGTAACTCTAGGGCACTTAATAACAACAACAACTGTTTAAATGATTTCCATTGCTTCCACTGAACATAGAAGAATCTCCAAATACATCTCATAGCCTGCCAGGCTCAAGATTATCTGACCCTTTCAAATGTCTGCCCCCAATTAATTTAGACCAACAACCCCAACTCTCAGTAAACTCAAGATACTAATGATTCTTTTAGATTTTTTAGCATACCATAGCCTTTCTTTCCATGTCATTATAATATTTGATTTTGTCTTCTTGAGATGCCTTTTGAAATATTCTGTTTAGTTCTTTAAGTTCATCATGTCTTCCTTTAGCTGCTTGACAGTGAAGGACAAGTTCAGGGTCTCTTTTGTTGTGTAATTTGGTCTTCTGTTTTTTCCTGTATTTTTAATAGCCTTTTGATTTCTTCATAAATGATGTCTTTGGTGTCGTGCCACATCCATCTTGTCCTCAATCATAACGAATCATTAATATATCAAATCTGTTCTTGAAGTGGTCTCTGAACTTAAGTGGCATATACTCAAGGTCATACCTTGGCTATCCTACACTTGTTCTAATTTTCTTCAGTTTCAGTTTGAATCTGCATATGAGTAGTTAATGATCTGATCCACAGTCAGCACCTCATCTTGTTATTTCTTTTGATATTGAGGTTTTCCATTGTCTCTTTCCACAAATGTAGTCAATTGTTTCCTGTATGTTCTATTTGATGAGTTCCATGTGCATAGTTGTCATTTCTGTTGGTGAAAAAATGTAAGAGATAGAAAATTAAAAGGGAAGAACATGCTCTGGTTTTCTCAAACTTAAAGAATTGAGGAAAAAAATCCAGCTTCAAGAGGCAATAGTGAAATTTTCTACAGGCAAAATATTAAGCATCAAAAGAAGATGGAAGTAGGATACACAGAATCATTATACCAAAAGAAATTGGTGGATGACAAATCATTTCAAGAGGTTCCAAATGATCAAGAACCAATGGTGCTGAAGAATGAAGTAGAAGCTGCCTTGAAAGAAATGGTAAAACACAAGGCTCTAGAAATGATGGAATACCAACAGAGGTATTTCAACAAACAAATGCAGCATTGGAGGTGCTCACTTGTTTATGCCAAGAGATTGGGAAAATAGCTTGCTGGCCAGCTGACTGGAATAGACCCATAATTGAACCTATTTCTTTTTTTTTTAATTGGAAATTTTTAATGTACACCTTAATGTGATTCATTCTGACATGCTTTTCATTGTGACATTTCCATATATGCATTTTGTTGTACATTATTCATATTAAACCTATTTCTAAGAAAGGAGAGCCAACCAAATGTGGAAATTATCGATCAATATCATTTGTGTTTTATACATATAAAATTTTGCTGAAGATCATTCAAAAGTGACTGCAGCAGTATATAGATAGGGAATTGCTGGAAAATCAAGCTGATTCAGAAGAGGGAATGGAAGCAGGAAATCACCATTGATGTCAGATGGATATTACCTGACAGCAGAGAATACAAGAAAGATGTCTATATATGTTTTATTAACTATGCAAATAATGGATAATATTGCAAAAGTGGGAATACCAGAGGACTTAATTGTACTAATGAGAAATATGTATATGGACAAGGAGGCATTCATTCAAACAGAACAAGGAAATACTACCTTACTTAAAGTCAGGAAAGTCAATCATTAGTCAAGGCTGTATCTTTGCAGCTCTTCAGTCTCTATGCTGAGCAAATAATCTGAGGACCTGGACTTTATGATGAAGCATGTGCCATGAGGATTGGTGGAAGACTCATTAACAATCTGTGTTATGCAGATGATACAACTTTGCTTGCTGAAATCGAAGAGGATTTGAAGCATCTACTGAAGATCAAAGAACAGAGCTATCAGTATGTATTGTGCCTCAACATCAAGAAAACAAAAATCCTTACAACTGGGACAGTGAGCAATTTCATGGTAAATGGAGAAAAGATTGAGCATGTCCAAGATTTTGCTTTACTTGATTCTACAGTCAACACCCACAGAAGCAACAGTCAAGAAATCAAAAGATGTATTGCACTTGGAAAAGTTGTTGTAAGAGACCTCTTTAAAGCATTGAAAAGTAAAGATTTCACACTGAAGATGAAAGCATGCCTGATTCATGCCATAATATTTTTAGTCACATCATATGGTTGTGAAAACTGGATGTTGAATAAGGAAGACAGGAGAAAAATTGAGGCATTTGAATTATGGTGCTGGTTATGAATATTGAATATACCAAGGACTGCCAAAATAACCAACAAATCTGTCCTAGAAGAAGTGCAACCAGATTGCTCCTTGGTAGCAAGGATGACTAGACTGGATCTGATGTATTTTGGACATGTTGTTAGGAAGGACAAATCCCTGGAGCAGGACATCATGTTTGAGACAGTGGCAGATCAATGAAAAAAAGGATGCCCTCAACTAGATAGACTGATATAGGGGCTGTAGCAATGAGATTAAACATAAAAAAGATTGTTTGCCTGGTATAGTATTGGAGAGTGTTTCATTCTGTTGTACATAGGGTTGCTATGAGTTAGACCCAATTTGATAACACCTAACAACATAGACTTTCTAGCCTCAGGACTTCCATACATACTGTTCTATCCTTTGCCCTGCAATAGTCTTCAGATATCAAGTTTCTTTAGAAAGGCTTCACTTCACTCCCTGAGTTATTTACCACCATTTATTCTCTATTATAATAGTCAGTGTGGCAATAATCACAATTTTAATTTCTCTACTTATTTATTTCCTTGTGTATTATCTGCCTTTTGCACCAGATGATAAGCTCCTCAAGCTCTGGGGAAATAGATGCTTTTTTCACCCTATATCCTACATGATAGCATAATGTTTGGCATAGCATGTGTTAATAAACATTGGTGGAAGGAATACATGTTCCTGTGTAAGCAATCCCCTTCTCTGCCTTGGACTAGTGAGGCTCTTTATAATGATTCAGCCCAGAGCATGTGTTCCAGTTTATGCTCACACTTACCATTTATCTCTAAGGACAGTTCCAAGTCAGGGCTACTACATAATTTGCAGGCTCTGTGCAAAATAAAAATGGAGAGTCCCTCAATCAAATAGCTGGCTAAAATGAAGGCAGAAATATTGAAATATTAAATTTTTCCTTTAAAATATCTTATATCTCACAAAATGTAATAGGAGAAAAATGTTTGTGTGCCAACATTTTATACAGTATGAGCTGGGCAGTGTCTCATTCCTATAATTGACTTGGGAGGATAAAGCAGCAAGATTGCAAGTTCCAGGCCAGAGGCAGCCTGCATAACTTAGTGAGACCCTCTCTCAAGACAAAAAATCGAAAAGGGGCTGGAGGTGGAGGTACAGTCAGTGGTAGAGCACTTGCAAAGAATGTGCAAAGCCCTGGGTTCAGCCTCCTAGTACTGCAAAAAAGAAGTATACACACACACACACACACACACACACACGTTACTATTATACTGTACTAATGATTTATCTTGATGGATCTTTTTCTGAAAGATCGTTTGTTAGTTATCACAATTTATGTTTTTGCCATATATAGTTTCTATTGATATTATTGAATGTGAAACTTGTCTTTCCTGGCAAATGCAAGATCACAAATAATTTCTCAGCTTTAATTCCAAAAGGATCTCTGTGTATGGAATTGTTGCAGCAATTGTTAAGTGAATCCTATAGGCTATGATACTGGTAGTATATCTAGAGCTGATTATTCTCAAGAACAATTTTTCTAAAAATATTTAAATCTTCATAAAAATTGGTTTCATCTAAGATTAACTTTAGTTTTGGTCATAAACTTATATAATGATATTTTAACACTTCTGACATCTGTAAATTGTGATGATTGTACAAGCAATTAAAAGTGGCTTATTGGTTTGCATAGACTTCAAAGTACCTGGTTATACATATTATAATTGTATTTTCAATTACATAAAACAATTTTAAAATTAATCCTCAAATTCTTTTGAAACTGCGTAAAACTATAGTATCTTTTTCTACCAATTGTGATAATTTTTAAATTTAATTTGTTGTGCTAAACTTGTATTATTTGCTTTGCAATGCTGTAGCAAGTTTCAAAACTAGAGATTCTAAACTCTAAAAGTTCTAATTTCTCCTTAAGTCACTTTATTACAATGCCCATATGTAAACTTTTATTTTGTATTAATTTACACAAAAAACTTTAATTTATTCCTTAAGAGCCAGTAGGTCTTGTCTTAGAGCTCAGGCCAGAAAGTTACATTTGCACAAATGCCACAAGGAAGATTTTGAGAGCGGATGGGGAAACCCTTTCTTACAAAGGGTGCTGGTGCTGTCCTGTGTACAGGTCCTTTTTTTTTTTTTTTACCCAAGGGTCTATTGATGGCTGCTGCCCTTGGAATCCTTGCCCACAGCACCTCCCCAGGTTGGTACTATGCACAGGTAGGTACCCAGAGAGTAGAGTTCCTATTAACTAAAGTCCATAGGTTACATTAGAGTCCATTCTGTATTGCACATTCTGTGTGTTCTGACAAATGAATAATCCCATGCATCCAACATTACAGTATCATATAGTATAGTTTTATTGCCCTGAAAGTTCTCTGTTCTCCACCTATTGACCGTCTCTTCCCTACAATACTCCATTTTAATCAGATATTCCCCATTCTCCCTGTCATTTTCTATTTCAAAAACATCCTAATACCCAAACAAAAGATAAGCCTTAAAACTAAGTAATTTGAATAGTGAGGGACAGCAGAGAATGGTTAGGAGAAAGAGGTCATATTTTCCCAACAGAACCTGTTCCCGAATTTGTTTGCAGTGTCAGAAAAAGGGGATGTGTTATACACAATGCTTGTGTATATAACTGCATGTAGAATAAGAAATTGTGTTTATGACAGTAAAGGCCAGAAACAATCATAGCTTTAAAAGTAAAGTAGTTTCTACATCGTAAAGATCACATACATTAACCTCTATAGTATCTGGCTGTCATAGTTTCTCAATAAATGTTTTCTGATTGAATAAATGTTTTGCAGAATCCAAGGTAACATGCTTTAACCCACAAAACAGCATTGAAAACATGTAGTTTAGTCAGAAACAAAATTAGTTATTCAAAGAGAAAATAATTCATTTTTTTCTTGTATAGGCACATGTTCTTTAAGTTTTCAGAAAAATCTGTCTTCAATCTTTATTTTATGCTTACTCACATGTTCATTCATAAATATGCAAACACATATATCTGCATTTATATTTTTACATGACTTCTCCTTTTCCTTTTTACTTCAATGGATTTAGCAAATTGTTAGAAACTCTGTTTTTCACTGTCTTTTATAATTGTTTATGCAAGTCTATATAAGAAGGTCAACTGAGATCAAAGCCAAAATTGTTCAATTTTTGCTTTGGTTTCAGCTTTATCTTTTCAAGAGTAGGCCTGAGGAATCTAATTCCAGTTTAAGAAAATACAATTGCTAAATGAACATTTTGACATGAGGTCACTTCTTTGTATATCAAATACCTAGCGTGTATTTTTATGTCACCATTGCCTCATAATAGCAATACCATAGCGCTGGAAATAAGCTGAGACCTTTGAGTGCACAATGAATCCTCTTTAGAAAAAAACAAAAATCTTTTAAAAGCTAGCAGTTGGTTAATCTCAAAAAGATAAGGCATTGTTATATTTGATAAAGAGAATAAAAATAAAGTTCTGTTCATAAGTTATCAAAACTGCTTTATAGAAACATGTAGTTATACTTTTACATATATTCAAAAAACATAGAGCTAAAGTTTATATAATCTATAATGAGCAGATATGGGAGAAGGATGTGGCAATCCACTTCCAAAGCAATCCCAGAAACAATCAGCCATTGAAAACCCTGTGAGGGTGGCTATTAGTTGGCTATGGTACCTTGATGATACCTAACAACAACACCAACAACAAATGAGCAAATATTCTATGTCATACTATATAAACTGAGATTTTAAAATATGTAGTAATAATAATAAAGCTATTTATTATCTTCTATATTTTTTAAGCCTACAGCCGTACCACAGTGTATTTATGTGTCTTGGGAGAAGGACTCAGCAGCCCATTCCCAAAAAACAGTCAACCATTGAATATTCTATGAATAGCAGAGAAACATGACAATAGTGTTTTCCCTGTTGTACATAGGGTCACTATGAGTCGGACACCAACTCGAAGGCACTTAACAAGAGCAATAACAATATTTTCAAACATTCTTATTTAAAATGATAGTTATGTTTTATTTTCCTTTCTCAGTTACAGTAATTTAACTTTTAATTGGAGTTTACTTTATAACTTAAAAGAACCCAAGGGATGGATTTCAGAAGCAATTCTGATCTATATGTTTTTCTGTACATAGTAAAACCAAAAGTTTCATTTTTTCCAGTAGTGGTTAATAAAACAATTTTCTCACTTAAATTTTGTTATTTCCTGCATGTATTGCCTAAGAAAAGATTGTTTTCACCACAGAGGCATACCTGCAACTATTCTAAACAGCTGTTGGATTGCAACTGTCTAGTGAAATGTGTGGTTTTTGGCTTTATTTTTGCATTTTTGCACGAAATAACACAGAACCTACTATCAGAATCGTCAACTTTTTCATGTGAGATGGGCTGAACTTGAGAAACTGCACCAAAACACCATTTTTATTTATCTATTTGATGAAATGCCTTCAAGAGAAGAGATTGGACAATGCAGAGCTATGTGATGAGTACTCCTTTAATTCCTGAAATCTCTCTCTTTGACTCAGCTCACAGAGATGATAATTCTTTTTAATTCCCCGATAGATCACTGAGCTAAATTTGAATACAAAGAACCTAACAGAGGTCTCTCCTAGAGCTTTAGCTCTTTTCCAGGGCAACTGACAACTGCTGTTTTCAGAGCTACTCCCTCTTTCCTGAACAAAGCACAAAGTGTTCTCTTGGACTCCCCCAACAGGTTATGTGCAAAATCTCCCCTTTGCAATTTGAATTATATAATCTTGTAAAATATACCAGAATTTCTCACTTATTTTCTCACTTGGCAAAACCCATATTCAGGCCTTCTATGATCTGTCCAAAACCTGATTTCCATTTCCACCTCCCCATTTTTCTTACTCAGTTTAGCTACCATCATCAGGTTAAATATGAAAGTTCCATAAATATCCAGTTCTATAAAAGATGTGGTTCAATATTTGTGTTAAGCAAAATTTGTATATTTTCTCTTCAGTTATGAGCTCCTTAAGGGCACATATAGATTTCAGTCATCTTTGGATCATTCATAGTTAAGAATCTTAAAAGTATAGTAAGTGCTAAATAAGCATTTGTTAAAAGAATGAATTAATGCTCTATAAGTAGTATCTTGGAGGTAGGTTGGAAAAAAATGTGATTTCTTTCATGCCTTTGTTTTACAATTTAATTACTTAGTTCAGAATCTATAATAGATTTCCTAATGTATTCCTACTCTCAAACAATGACTTAATAAACAAAATAATGAGACAGGAACAGTGGCTTACACCTGTAATCCCAGCAACTCAGGAGATGGAGGCAGGAGGCTTGCAAGTTCGAGGCCAGAAGCAGCCCACATAACTTAGAGAGACTGTGACTTAAGATAAGAAATAAAAAAGGGCTGGGAGTGCAGCTCACTTGTAGAGCACTTACAAAGTATGTACAAGGCCTTGGAACCAACCTCCATTACTGAAACAAAACAAAACAAATGAAAAAAGTCACTTGAGATTCTAGATAAACAAGTAGATGAACTGGCCAGAAGAAACTTAAAAATAGAACATTCAGCCTCAGGCTCAATACAGAGATGTTTGGAAGGTATTATAGCATTCAAATAGAGAATGCATACATGCTGGAATGCTGGACTAGTATATTAAAAAGACCATGAAAAGTATCTAATGAAGAGGAAGAAGAGGAAATAATAATAATAATAATAATAATAATACAATATTTGAAGATATAAAACAAAATGAATCAAGAACAGAATGATCAATATTGGTTCAAGGAAATAATATATGTATATCGAGTCTTTGTTTTTACTCCTTAAACTACCTATACTATTCTAGGTTTCTAAGTAGGATTTGAGGCTGGGGTTTATCTCAGTTGGTAGAGTGCCACACTGCACTCTCTTAGGACCTGGGTTCAATCTCCAGCACTACAAAAACAGGAGACGGATATGGCAATTCACTCCTGAAGCAATCGTGAAGAAATCAGCCATTGAAAACTCTATGAAGGGCACTGTGCATTAGACCCAACAACAACAGAGTAAGATTTACATTTTTTTAGTGTTCTTTTTTAAATCAAGAGAGAAATTAATCTCTGTTTTTTAAAAAAAATACATTTTGAGTGGCATGAACATAGATTTTCCTGTAATCTATACTTACAATAGTTTATTGATTTCAGACTGAACTGTTTTGTGTTGAATGCAATACACCTAATATTATCTAATCTCATCCCTCATGTGTCTGTCAGATTATTGTACTGTAGGGTCTTCTTACATGTTGCTGTGATCCTGAAAACTATACCACCAGTCTTTCAGGTACCTATTATGGTAGATAGGTTTCAGCTGAGCTTCCAGTCTAGGGAGAAGGACCTGCAAGTCCACTCCCCAAACAATTAGCTGTTGAAAACTCTAAGAATAGCAGAAAAAGTACTGTCAATTATAGTGCCAAAAAATGAGTCCCTCAGGCTGGAAAATATTTAAGAAATGACTGGAGAAGAGTTGCCTCCTCAAAGTAGAGTCTACCTTAATGATGGGAATGCAGTAAAGCCCCTAGGATCTCCTTTCGTTGATGTGGTACAACTCAAAATGACAAGACAGTGGTTGCAACATTGGGCTCAAACATAAAAAGATAATGTGTATGTCACTGTGTTCGGTAGTGTTTTCTTCTGTTGTACTGTGATTAGGATCCAGCAAGATGGAACCCAACAAAACAACAAATATAATCCCAACACAAAAATCTTGACTGCTATGGATTGATAGAGACCATTCAATGGAAATATAAATGACAAAGCATAGATGTAATTTTCTTTTTTAACTTTATATTGTACTATGAAAAGTAAGAGATTATTTCAGCATGAAATACCCATGTTATGATGAGATCTTTCCACATTTTGAGATTCAGCTCTCATAAGCAGAGCCTTACAGAGCTACCATTTTACCAGGATGTTCTAACAGCAATTCCAAGGCCTTTCAGAGGAACCCTGACATGACTTCTTGTTGTTCTTGTTGTTAGGTGCTGGTGCTGTTGAGTCAGACCTGACTCATAACCACCCTATATACAACAGAACAAAACACTCCCCAGCACTATGCCAGGCACACAATCATCTTTTTTATGTTTAATCCCATTGTTGCAACCACTGTGTCAAATCCATCTAGTTGAGGGTCTTCCTTTTTGTCATTGAACTACCACTCTTCCAAACTCTTCCAAATATGATGTCCGTTTCCCTGTATTTGTCCCTCCTGACAACATGTCCAAAATACATTAGATTCAGTCTTGCCATCCTTGCTACCAAGGAGCACTCTGTTAGTTCTTTTGGCAGGGCATGGTATATTCAATTCATCTCCAGCACCATGATTCAAATACCTCAATTTTTCTCTTATCTCCCTTATTCAACATCTACCTTTCAACAACCATGTTATTAATGAAAATATCATGGCATGAGTCAGGTGTGTCTTCATCTTTAGTGTGAGACCTTTACTTTTTAATGCTTTAAAGAGGTCTTTTGCAAAACTTTTCCCCATGAAATGTATCTCTGCTTCTTGCCTGTTTTTTCAAGGGTGTTGACTACAGAGCCAACTAAAGCAAAATCTTGGAGAACCTCAATCATTTCCCCATTTATCATGAAGTTGCTTACAGACCAAGTTGTAAGGATTTTTGTTTTCTTAATGTTGAGGCACAATCCATACTGAAAGCTGTGTTTTTTGATCTTCATCAATAAATGTTTCAAGTCCTTTTCATATAGAGTGAGCAAAATTGTGTCATCTGCATAACACAGGTTGTTAATGAATCTTCTTCTAATCCTAATGTCACATTCTTCTTCATAAAGTCCAGCTTCTCAGATCATTTTCTCAGTATAGAGGTGAAGAGCTACAATGAAAGTATACAGCCCTGACACACATCTTTCTTGACTTTAAATCAGGCCAAATTTCATTGTTCTATTTGTATGAGTGTCTCCTGGTCCATGTACAAATTCTTCATGAGTACAATTAAATGCCCTGATATTCCCATTCTCTGCAATGTTCTACATACTTTGTTGTGAGACACACAGTCAAATGCCATTGCATAATCAATAAAACATAGACATCTTTCTGATATCTCTGTTTTCCTCTTATATCCATCTGACATTGGTAACATCACCAATGATGTCCCTGGTTCCATCCCCTTTTCTGAATTTGGCTTTATTTTCTGATAGTTACTTGTTAATATACTGCTCCAGTTGCTTTTGAGTGATATTTAGCAAAATTTTACTTGCATGCGATATTAGTGATATTGTTTGATACTTTCCATATTCAGTTGGATCTCCTTTATTGGGAATAGTCACAAATATGGATCTCTTCCAGTCAGTTGGCCAGATAGCTATTTTCCAAATCTCTTGGCATATACAGACGAGCACCTCCAGTGTTGCATCTGTTTGTTGTAGCATCTCTGTTTGTACTCCATCAATTCCTGGAGTTTTGTGTTTCAGCACTGACTTGACTAAGATTCTTTTTTCTTCATTTCAATCTGGCTTCCTCTTCTCAGATTACTACATGTACTGATATTATTCTTGTTCTGCTTCTGGTCACCAACAATCAATGTGGAACTGTTCATTCTTTTGCACTGTAAGTCATATTCTTCTGGTTTTCTCATGAACTTTATTCAAAGTTTATTTTAACTATAGTGTTAATCAATTTTATTTTTAATTAGAGTTGATCCCTCCAGTGTGTTCTATGGGATTTCTATTGTTATTTATATATTATTTCTGAAATAACTCCTGTGTGTCTAATCTGAGTGTCTTACTGCCCTCAATTGGTATGCTATGGTGTTGAAGATAGAAAAAGAGGGAGTTAATTCTATATAAAGCGATAGTCACAGTAAACTCCTGAGCAGACCTTAATAAAAAAACAGAATAACTGCTGGACAGAACACAATTGTTTTGACCTACTCTATATTAAACCTTTAAATACAATCTAAAAAATTACCTTGCTATTTAATTATCTCATGTCTTCTATTGCATAGCATGTCTTTTCCCAATTACCTTGTTTGTTGTTGTTAGTGCCTTTGAGTCGGTGTCCAACTCATAATGACCCTATGTACAGCATGCGAAACAGCATTGTTACTGGCTCTCTGCTACTCATAGGGTTTTCAATGGTGGATTGATTCTTGGGGGTGGGTTGCTGGGTCCTTCTCCCAATTAACTTATTATGTGTCCCTAATTACCCAAATCTCACTCCCAAAACCCAATTCTGAAACAATCAGACACCAAAAACCCTATGAGCGTCTCTGTGCTTTGAATCCAACCCAGCAGCACCTAACAAGAACAATAATCACCTAAACAACAGCTTCTCATGCTGTAGGGACATGGCAACTTGGAAATATTGATTTATTCTACATTTCTATTAATCTCTGACTGATAGAAATGACACAATACAAAAACCTTAAAGGAACTGAGCAAATGGATACGAATGACAACTAATACATACAGATGAGAAGAAAAGATGGTGGCAGGAAAAAATGGGCAAAGAAAGTAGAAACTAAATTTTAATTAACCCACAGGAAAAATATCTTTTAAGTTTGAAGAGGATGAAGTACTTATGACTAGAAGACCCTCCTAGTGAGTGCTGAGACCATTTCTGCTGAAGAAGAGGATCTTTATACTCCTGGATTTCCCTTGGTGAAGAAAACTTGGATCTTTTAAGTGAATAAATTAAATTACTAAAATATGTTTCTGCATTTGCAATCTATGAAAAGTGTATCTTTCCCATCTGCAGATAATATAATGAGATCTCATATTTTTATACTTTGCTTGCATAAAAGTTACTCCTGATAAACTCAATAATTCAACATAACTTGGACTGTGAAGAAATCATTTACATAAGTCTATGTATACTTGTGTGAATGTATATTCTCCACAAAAAAAGAAAAGGGCTTCCTTAGGTACTCTAGAGTTTTTCATAGCAACATTATATATATATATGGCTGGGATTTACCTCAGTTGGTAGAGCGCTGCCCTGCAGTCTCTGAGGTCCCGAGTTCAATTCCCAGCACCGCAAAAATGGGAGAAGGACCTGGCAATCCACTCCCAAGGCAATCCCGAAACAGCCAGCCATTGAAAACCCTATGAGGGTCGCTATGAGTCGGTTACCGACTCGACAGCACCTAACAACAAGAACAACAACCTGACAATAGCCAAATTAAACTTGCTAAAATCCAATCAGAATTTTTATTACTTCCTAATCCAAGAAGCTGGAAAGTTTTCTTTCTTTGACTTCACAATGGTCCCCAACCTTACTTTCTACCTCAACTTTACTACAACATTACTGGTTACCTATACTTCAAGCCATCTAAAATGACTGATTATCAAAATATAGTCAAATCGTTAATTTTACTCTTGCTCTCCTTCTACTGAATATACCATTTCCTCTGAATCTCCTTCCCATCATAACCTTAACCATACCACAAATAAATAAACAAACACAACAAAAACAAAACACATCTCAATCTGTTGAGTTTCAATCCAAAATGCCTTATCTCTAGAATGCCTTTACAAATTGTACCCAAGCATATGCTGACTCCTTGGTCTGTGGACCTTTTAATCCCCAGTGTGTTTAATTATTCTTTTCTTTGACATAAATCTTATTCTTTCTTATTATATTATATTTTATGTTGAATTATATTACCCCCAGGATCTCTGCCCTTCTGCTAAGCAGGAAGAGAATTCCTCCCAGGAATCTTTTGATATCATACAGTCATTTTACATATAATAGAATTTTAAGTAATTTTTTCTCTTTTCAGCAATTGGTGCTTTTTATCAACTTATATATTTCCTTGAGAGAAACAGTAGCCATTGTATGTTCCATAATTTTGTTTTGAAATAAATATCAAATTTTTTCACTTGTTATTCAGAGAAAAAGATAATCACTTACATTCAGAAGCTATTATTTCCCATTGAGTTAATTTGTCACATATAAAAATTCTATCATAGATACTAAATAGCAAATTCTCATATCTATATTTATAAAATTACTTTTAAAAACTTCAAATGAAAAATCAATAAAAATAACAGTGCTTCCTCAAAAGAGAATGATCATAATCACTCATGACTTTCTAAGGGGAAAACATTTAGAAATCTCACTTTTGCATGATACTTATGGTAGAAATGAGATGGATGCAAGTTGTGAAATTCACATCAGGCACAGCCTCTTTTGAAATATTACAATAGTACTCTTTAAAATCTTTGTGAAATTAAACTTATTTAAAAAAAAAAGAAATGGGAGCTCAGATGTATGAGATAAACAGACAAAAGTAGAGTAATAGAGAATATCAGAAGTAAGACTTAACCCTGATATTATTTTTTCTTTTTTCAGTGTTAAGCCTAGAACTCAGGGCTTCACACATGCTAGGCAAACACTCTACCACTGAGCTACATCCCCAGGCCCAACTCATGATCTTCTACTTAAAGAATGTTTGTTTATTCCATGTTACTCTTGCACTTTCCATACAAGCCAAATTAATCAATTTGTCAAATAATAGCAATCAATATAAAGCCTATCAATTTTGTACCAAATAATACCTTTATTTCTAATAAATTCTTGTCCAATAACTTGATACTTCAATAATTCTTGTCCAACAACTTGATACTTCATTTCTGCCCATTCTACATTACCTTGCCTATTATGTTTTCCACCAAACGTTTATAGATCTCTCACTATATGCCAGGAACAATGCTAGCTAGATGCCATGGTCAACAGTGCAGATGGAGACCCTTTCCTGGCAGAGATTATAGTTTAATAAAGAAGTCAAAGAATAATTAGTCCAATTTCTGGCATGGTAGGCAACCTATCCACAGAAGACACTACTAATGTCAATTTTTTAATATTTCACTGTCCATATTGAATGGAGATGACCACAAAATAAGAAATATTCAGAGGCTCAAACCAGAGTGAATGTGGGAAACTAAAAAGATAACAGCTCTCTTAAGTGGCTCCTATTTTGGGCCCTCTGCTGCACCCTGCTGACTTTGAAATTATCTATCATTGACCTTACAAGGACTGTAGGCTGGAGGAAATCAAGTTAAAGAGGTTCATAAGAAACTTAGCTTAAAGCTGTGTCTCCGAATGGCTACACACACTGGGTAAATGTAGAGTCAGACATACACTCACTAGGGGATTTTTTAAAAAAAATTCATGTCCCTGATTGGGAAGAGAGAAGGCAAAAATCTCTCTTTAGCATTTAAAACTAAAACAGCTTTTCTATGGGCTTATAGCACAGAGGCTTATGACCAGTGTCACACAATCTGTTGGAAAGCAAACTGTTTTTCCACCATTATCGCAGAAAACTTTTGTGGGCACAAAAGGTTGAGGATTGATTTCGGCTCACTAGCAAGCACTTAATTCTGCAGTCTGGACAGCAACTGAGTGTCCTCTAATCCAATTCAGTTCTATCTGGAGAGCATGTTAGATCTTGCAAGTTGAAGGCTTAGTCCCACAGCCTGCCCCACTTCAGACCCAGTTGCAAGTCTAGGCCTTCAGAAGGTCTGAACAACTAGCTTCACATTGGTTATCACATGATCTTCTCCTTAGGCTTGGTAAATTTGCTAGAATGGCTCAGAGAACTCAGGTAAATGCTATGCCTAATTTCCTGTTGTACTAAAGGGTATTTTAAAGCATACATATAAGTGGCTGGATAAATAGATACATAGTACAAGGTCAGGTAGGATTCAGAGAATTGAAACTTTGTCCTGGGGGAAGTAGAGTGATTTTGCCCTCCCAGCCTGTGAATGAGTTCTTGTTGTCACCCTATAATATTTCATATTTAGCAGTCCTACATTCGCCAAAACTTGTCGTTTGGGTTTTTAAGGAAACTTTACCACATAGATAAGATTGCTAATAACCTGAGTAAGGAAACCCAGGAAAGTCTGTTTATATTCTTTAGCATTCCTTCTTCATAGGTATGGAGCAGGAACCCTTGGAATAATGGCCTCCAGACTTACTATTAGAGAATGTTATGTGAACTTCAATGGGAGAAGGACCTGGAAGCCAACTCCCAAAACAATCCTGAAACAATCAGCCATTGAAAACCCTACCTAGGGTCACTACGAATTGAACTCAACCTCACCTAACAACAAGTGAGCTCCAAGACAGAAGGGGTATAGCCTGCCTTGGTGAGAGAGTTATGAGCAAGGAACCATGGAAGAAAATCAAAGCATATATATCATAATATTGTACACAGAATCCAGAGATATGCAAATTAGGAGAAAATATTTGACAGCCATTAGGTTCCAAAACTTAAATCTAACAATAGGCACAGACATCACCATGATGAAACAGAACTGTTGTAAGATGGAGCTTTGAAAACTGGTACAATCACTCTAGAACCCTTAAAATGAGTACATGCGGAAACTCAAGATGTCTGTATTCTATGAAACAGGAATTCAGTATCCAAGAATACATCTTGTAAAGAACCTTATATCTAGGAATAAAGAGACTTACACTAGGATATTTATTGCAGTGTTGCTTATAAAAGGGGAAAAATAGAAATAACTGTCACTATAGGAATAAAGAGTCTCATAAGCACATAAGAGAATAATATAGAACATTAAAGCTAAGCAAAGAATATATATATATATACACATACATATATATACACACACACTTAATTCTGCAGTCTGGACAGCAACTGAGTGTCCTCTAATCCAATTCAGTTCTATCTGGAGAGCATGTTAGATCTTGCAAGTTGATGGCTTAGTCCCACAGCCTGCCCTACTTCAGACCCAGTTGCAAGTCTAGGCCTCCAGAAGGTTAATGTTCTATATTATTCTCGTATGTGCTTATGAGACTCTTTATTCCTGTAGTGACAGTTATTGAGTTACACTCAAAAACTAGAATGAGAGAGAAAAGGACAAGAGTACATATTCTATGTAAATGAATGTATTGTTTACAGAAGCATACATGAAGTAAAAGTGTAAAATATACTGGTATTTGCTATACAACAAATTCAGGACAGGGGACTGAGGGAGAAGAAAAGGGTAAAAAGTGATATCTAAGAGGTATTTATAGGATATAGTTTCCCTATAAATTAAAAATATAATGCAAAGATGATGTTATTGCCATTTTTTCAAATTATTATATTGTTTTGATGTTTGCTGAATGTTTGAAATATTTTAATATTAAATGTAAAAATTTAAGTGAAAAGCTGTAAAGGGAACTAATCATTTTGACTAACTGAAGAGGAAAATAATGAAACCATCCTAATCAATGTAATAGAAACACTGTATAAAATTTTCTCCTTCTATTTACACATTGGACTTAAACTCAAAGTTGGGCCAAACCTGAACTGTCTAAATTTTAACATATTGAACCTGGTGGCAGCTTTGAAGCCCTTATTTTAAGCATTTTAGACTTATTTTAAGCATTTAGACATTTAAGACTATATGTAGTTGGATTCTTTTTTTACTGTGTGAAAGGGATCTACTAAAATGATAAACTTTTTATTTTATTATAGAATCTAGGAATATTCTAAAGCCAGTGATAAAGAAAAGTGCTTGCTATTATATCATCTGTTCAAAATTGTATTGTAGGCTCTTATCAGCATAAAGATTAAAAAGGTGTAAGAAATAAAAGGAAAAATTATAACTTTCATTCTTTGCAAATAATTTTAAATAGAGACAATTATTAGAACTAAAATGAGTCCATTCAGGTGCTTGATTATAAGATCAACATGAAAATCAAAATAGTATTTCTATATAGTAGCAACATTGTACCCTATAATTCAACAAAATGAATACTTTGCTCCATTTTCTAAAAGAAATTATAATTTCAATATAGCATTTGTTTGTTTGATATAAGATCTCAGTACACAGCCCAGGTTTACTTGCAATTCAAGATTCTCTTGCTTCAGACTCCCAAGTGCTAGGATTATAGGGATGTACCACAACACTCTGACATTCTTTAAAGCAACAAATACTTTATAGTACCTAAGAATAAATATATCTGTCTGCAGCCACAGTACCCACCTGATCTTGAAAACTGAGCAGGGTCAGCCTGGTTAGTCCTTGGATGGGAGACCACCTGAGAATATTGGGTGCTGCAGGCTAGGGAGAAGTTCCTGGCAGCCCAATCCCAAAACAATCTACCATTGAAAACCCTATGAATATCAGAGAAGCACTGACAACAGTGCAGGGCATGACACAGTGTGAGAGAGTGTTTCATTCTGTTGTACATAAGGTCATTATGAGTCAGCTGAATTGACAGCACCTAACAACAACAACAGGAATAAATCTAACAAAATATGTTCAAGAAATATAATCAAAATATATCTGAAAGGTGACAAATGTCCTAAATTAAAAGAAAACTGCTCTATGATTTTTTATAGAAATATAAGCATCATTAAGTTGTTAATTCTCTAAAATTCAACAGGGTTTACTGTGGAACATGTATCTGAAATTCAAATGAAATTATAAGAACTAACCAAACTTGAGGGATATATTTGAAGAAGAGGTGGGGTATAAAAGACGAGGGTGTGGGAAAAATGGAAATACAACCTACAAATATGTTACTACGTACAAGATAGTACCTGATATAGCATGGTGTTAGTGTAGGGACGGCAAGTAGCTTAATGAAAACAAATAGAACTCCTGGAAACATACCCACATGTATACTGGAAATTTGGCAAAATGTATAGATAAGACTAAATATAATGAAGGAAAGAATGAATAATTTGATAAACAGAATTGTTAACGTAAACTCACTATTGTTGTTGTTAGGTGTCGTCGAGTTGGTATCCGACTCATAGCGACCCTCATAGAGTTTTGAATTGCTGACTGTTATGGGATTGCCTTGGGAGTGGATTGCCAGGTCCTTCTCCCATTTTTGTGGTGCTGGGAATTGAACCCGGGACCTCAGAGACTGCAGCACAGCGCTCTACCATCTGAACTAAATCTCAGCCCCAAACTCACTATAGACATAGGAAAAATATTTTTATCTCATGAAATGCATGGAAATATTTCCAAGTGGTTCAAGATCTAAATGTGAAAAGTATTAATACAAAAATAAGTAACACTATTGTCATATTATTGGTTCATGAAAATGTTTTAATAGGAAACAAAAACTAGCATCCACAAAAGAAAAAATCTACAAATTTACTATATCAAAATGATAATTTCTCATAGAAGATGGAACAAGGTGTATGAACAAACAAGCTAAAAAAGAAGAAAAATAAGACAGATATAGCATATTAAAATATGCAGTTTCATGGATAATCATGCTAATGCAAAACAATCCAACAATGAGATATAATTTGACAGCTATAAATATTCATACATTTAAAGTCCAGTAATAGCAACATTGGCAAGAGATGTGAGTGATGTTTATTGGAGTTTTAATACCTACAGGCTTTGTGAAGAATACTTTCTTATAATCCTTAGCAAATTTGAAGACACAAGACTACCAAGCAGAAATCCTGTTTTTCTATGTTTGCTTCAGAAAAATTCTAGCAGGTGTGATCACAGACACACACGTGCATATGCATACAAACATGCAAAGAGCCTCACTGCAACAATGTATGCAATTCAATGGCTCCAAATACTGGAAGTGCCTATCAGTAGAAAAATGGAAAAAAATTGTGGTACACTCAGGTAACATATTCCTATATAGATAAATTTCATTAATACTATATTGACTAAGAAAAGCAAGTATAAAATGAGGCACACATACACAATATATAAATTTCCAAATAATACTCTATATATTTTAACACAAATATTAAAAACACTGTATAAATTGGGAATATGCAATTTTTGAATAGTAGCTACCTTTGTGAGATGTAGGAGAGAATAGAATGGTTGAAGAGAAACTATATCTTGATCTAAAAACACCCCCCCAAAAAAAAAAACCTGAGGGAATTATGTTGTTGTTGTTAGGTGCCATGGAGTCCTGTCTGACTCATAGTGACCCTCATAGGGTTTTCAATAGCTGATTGTTTTTTCGGGATTCCCCTGGGAGTGGGTTTCCACATCTTCTCCCATGAGGGAATTATAGAACCTTTTAAACTGTTTTTAAAAAAATGAGTCTTTGGTGAAATATTTTATTTTTCTATTCAATTTATAATTAAACTAAAAAGTATATAATAAAAATAAAAACATAAGGGCCATTAATTTTGATCCCAAATCTAAAAAGAAAATACAAAATGATGAGAAAATAAACAATAATAACCTTGAAGGAATCTACATTTCAATAATGATACACTAGTAGAACTCCTACCTGAAGGAAGGATTGGGTCAGCAAACTGAAGGAGTCTGTAGAGAACCAGATAGAGGATGTGTACAGGCAGAGGAAACACCAGGTGTGGGACACCAATGTAAGAGAACTCAAGAAGGGTTTCATCAAATGCTAGTCAAGTATAGCTCCCCCACTTGTTTGTCAGTTTGTTGTGCTGTGGAGGCTTGCATATTGCTGTGATGGTGAAAGTTATGCCACCAGTATTTCAACAGGGACACTTATGATGGACAAGTTTCAGATGAGCTTCCAGACTAAGATAGAATGGGGAGAAAGACCTGGCAGATGAGTCATGAAACAATTAGCCATTGAAAACCTTATGAACAGCTGAGAACCACTGTCAAAGTTATAGTGCCAGAAAATTAGCCCCTCAAGTCAGAAAGCATTCAAAAGATGACTGGGGAGAAGTTGCCTCCTCAAAGAAGAGTGAACCTTAATGATGAGAATCAAGTAAAACCGCTGGGACCTCCATTTATTAATGTGGTAGGACTCAAAATGAGAAGAAACAAGTGGTTGCAACAATGGGCTCAAACGTAAAAAGGTTGCATGCATGGCACAGTGTTTGATAGTGTTTCGTTGTTAGGTGCCATCAAGTTGGATCTGATTCATAGTAACCCTTATAGGGTTCTCAAAAGCTGATTGTTTCGGGATTGCTTCAGGAGTAGATTGTCATGTCCTTCTCCCATTTTGTGGTTCTTGGGATTTAACCTGCCCTCAGAGCATGTAGAGCAGTACTCCATCAACTGAACTAGACCCCAGCCCCTATCCATGTTGTGCTTAATTCATAGCGACCCTCATAGGTTTTTGATGGCTGATTGTTTCAGGAATGCGCCTCTAGGTCCTTCTTCCATTTTTGTTGTGCTGGGATTTGATCAGAGAGGGCAGAGCAGCACTCTACCAACTGAACTGAACTCCAGCCATCCTGTAAAGTAGCAACAACTAGTTATAAAATGCAATAAAAGAAAATCCATTTTCAAAAGCAAACAAATATTTCACAGTACCTAATAATAACAAGCAGAGAGCTTTTCTATAAACTTCAATGAAAAAATAAAAGTAATCCTAAAGGGATCAATTCCCTAAATGTCATATCCCCAACATGTTCATTGGAATTGAATCCTGGATTTTGCATTTCTAACAAGATTTCAGGTGATGTCGATGCTATCATTTTAAGTAGCAAGCCTACAGTTACAGATGAAGGCATACTAGTAGGAGGAGGGAGAGGAGGTTTATGGTTAGGTGGGGAAAGCGTTAGGAGATGGAAGATAGTAATTTGGCAAGAGTCTTTAGGAAATCCATGAAGTAGGTCTGAACTTGATGTTACAGTCAAAGAGAGAACTGTGAAGAATCTCAAACCAAGGAATTGCATGAGCAAATTTTCGTTAATAGTACTTGATTGTATAATGGTG
The DNA here is from genome assembly GCA_007922755.1 of Pedetes capensis. Taxonomy (NCBI): domain Eukaryota; kingdom Metazoa; phylum Chordata; class Mammalia; order Rodentia; family Pedetidae; genus Pedetes; species Pedetes capensis. The sequence goes on from VMDO01011650.1 coordinate 49,490, forward strand.
GAAAATGGATTAAGGAGGGACAAGAGATGAAGACATAAGTAATTGAGGAGAAATTCATCATAATTTGTTGTTGTTGTTGTTAGGTGCCCTCAAGTCCATTTCCAACTCATAGCAACCCTACATACAACAGGTGAAACACTATTGTCAGTGCTTCTCTGCTATTCATAGGGTTTTCAATGGTGGGTTGTTTTTTGGGAATGAGTTGCCGGGTCCTTCTCCCAAGCCTACAGCACCTGGTATTCCCAGACAGTCTCTCATCCAAGTAATAATTAGGCCCGACCCTGCTTAGTTTCTGAGATCGGATGGGATCAGACGCTACAGTGCTACAGCTGCAGGCAATCATAATTTAGGTAACAGATAATGGCCAGAGCTAAAAGAGTAGAATAGATTTTTAGCACCTTCATACATCTCCATTCATTTTTATCATGCTTTTCTGTGCACAAGTTTCTGGGACACAATGATTTTTATCTGAGAAAGTGTACCAAACTCAGCCAAAGTGTATGTGTTGTGATACCTGACTTATTTCTCTTAGTTATGAGTGCCTATCCAATTCTGCAGCAACACCTTTTCATATGACTGCCAACATTTGTTTGCTAGAGTAATAGTATTAGGCTTTTTAATTTGGTTGATTGTGTAGAATTACATTGATTCTTCTTATAGCTTTCTTCACATGCCTCCATTGTGCACTAAGCTCCAAATGGATTTCCTTCCTGTCCCTCAGACACATAAAGCTCATTTCTGCCTACTAAAAGTTTTCAGCCTTTTCTTTTTTTTGTGTTGTATTTTCTTTGTAGTTAATTTTAGTAAATCCAATTTGTATTCATTTTTATTTATTTAACTGGAATTACTTTTTAATATATTTACTGCCAGTCTTGATTATCACAATATAAATTTCATGACAGTAGGAACTTTGTTAAATACTTAACCTCCATATTTCTTGTACGTACTACATTGCTTAGAATATATGTCCAATGACTATTAACATGAATGCATAAACTTTTTATACCCGTCACAGAAATTGTGAGTTTAGGCAAACTATTTAACATTCCTAGGGCTCAATTTTCAAGTCCATAAAATAGTGATAATAGTAATACCTGCTTTATAAGATTGTAATATTTTAAAAATAGTAATTCCAATTAGCACAATTTTCATTTCATGTAGAACATAGTGTATACTTCATAAATAGGGCTATTTTTTATTATTAGCTGTAGGTAAGAGTGATATTCCATTTCCTGGCATTTTAACATTAGTTTGAAAATGTCAGAAGTATAATAGACTTATGAAAAATTCTGACAGGAAGTCTATTAATTATACTTTATATGAATATACTTTATATGAATATAATAGCTTTTGCAATTTTAGAGTATGGCCAATTTGATCATTTTCAGAGAGCTTCCTGTATGGTATTTTTTGTCATTGCATTAAACAAAATGCAAGGGCATTGAGATGAAAGAATAATCTTTCTGCTTAGCCTGTAGGCATTTCTCAGATTTCCCACACCTAATTTTTATCTTCGATTTGAAAAGAGTGAAAAAAATTACTCTTCTCCTTGGATATAGGCTGACAAACTTCAACAGTAACTCACAAATCAGCCTCATTTCTTTTCATTATTCTAGATTTATACTATATACTTAGTACTAGTGAATTTATTTTTTTATAATTATTTCATTATTTGAAAAATTTCTGAGGAGTGATGGATTTATGTGGTTATCTTTCATATTTATGCAGAAGGATTATAATAAAAAGGCTTATGTTTAACCACAAATTGCTATTTTTCTATCATTGTAGTGATATAACTTGATGTTCTATATTTTAAAGTCAGAACTTAATTGATAGAAGATAGAGGCTAACTGGAATATAAACATGATGAATGGTTGTGATAATGAGGCAAATGTCAGACAATAAGTAGTATCTTTGTATTCATCACTATCTCTCCTGAAGACTACCCAATTTGGCATGTTGTATTCCCTGATAAAAAGAACATTGCAATTGGAGGGAAGAGACCACTTATTATTCTGTTAGTTTGTTGTGAGATTTTATCTGTATGCACATATTCTCAGGTTTAATATCCTAAAGTTGAACTAGAAGATGGTAAGTAGATCCCTATGATGTCCTAAGAATTAAACACCTCCCAAAGTTTGTCAGGTTCTTAGACATAACAGGGAAGTCCGAAGGTGAAATAATTCATATGAAAAGAATATGTAGACTCAATCCATAGATTTCTCTGGCCCTTACCTTGTGGAGGAAAAAAGAGGTGGTTTGTTTTGTTTTGTTTAGACATTGAAGACATTGAATCATCTGGAAGAGTACTTGGATAGGTGGGAGGCCGTACAATATAAGGGGATATCAAAATTGATATATATTGTGCTCAGTAGTTTCAGTCTTCTAAGATAGTTTGCTTTTCTGCCAGAGTACTTGAAGAGTGAGAACGAATTACCTAGGTGCATCTGACACTGTTGCAAAAAAGAGAAAAAGAATACAGTGTACCTGTTGAAACAGAAGACATGTTAGTGCCTAAACTTCAGAGCATTAAGGAGCAGTGATGATAAAGGAGACCCAAGAGGAGTTCAGAGGTTAATCACGGAAATGAAGGTTCTTATAAGCAGGCCATCTTATGGACTTTTCTCTCTCAGTTTTAATACAGATTGTGATGGTCATAGTGGAGGTGAAGAGTGAGCTTTACTGAACACCACTGTTGTCCATGCTAACTCTGCCTTAGTTTCAGGAAAGTCACTTGTTTTGGCCATTTCAATTCCAGAAAAACAGTCAAAACCATTCTCTGACTGAATGATGGAAATAACTAGCTAAGGTAGCATAGTTAATTAAGCATAATTAAAAGAACTGGATGATTATGGAACTGGATGATTATATAACAGTATATAACAGTATACATAACTATGAAGGGCCCAGACACAGCACTTCAAGTAACTATTCAGTTTCACAAATGGAAAATTTTAAAAAATACATATTTGTCCTACTTTAAACACTCCTTTTTGGCTAAGCAGTTCTAGTTTCTTTAGGTGATGAATCCCTGTGGGATTTTAAATCCCTATGGATTAAATCCCACAGGGATTTAAAATAAAGATGTGCAAGAAGTTATTGAATTAGACCATAACTATTTTGTAATGTGTAATGAACTGTTTCAGGTGTTAATCACCAATTCATAAAAGTACTTCGTGAAAGTTAATTGGAATCTTTACGATGGGACAACCATGTGGACACCAACTGGGCCACTCTGATCTTAGTATTATTAAAAATTACTCACTTACTAGGCAAGGTGAGCATCCCTAAAGAGCCAGGCAAGTAGACATTATTTTCTACTAAAATACAGTAAAAGCACACAACTTGAGCAGTGAAGTTCTCTTGCTAAAACTTTGTTATTTTACTTAATCCTCTAGAGATAACCTACACTTACTAGAAATGAAGAAAATAGAAGAACACATTAACACCACAAGGAAGTAACCAGATTAGTCCAAAATCAGCATCAGTATTTAGGGTATTATCTGAGTTTCTGTGAGAAGCCAAAGACATAGGGAACAGAAAGAGATGAGACTGCTCTAGAAAGGAGGGGAAAAAAAGACTAAATAAACTTAAACAAAATGTGTGATCCTTGCTTGGAACTTTGTTGAATAAACCTACCACACACAAAAAAGATATTTTAACAGAACTAAATTATTGCCAGGTGGGTGGCACACGCTTGTAATCCCAACAACTTGGGAGGCAGAGGTAGGAGGATCACAAGTTAGAGACCAGTCTGGGTAATTTAGCAAAACCCTGTACCTAAAAGTAAAAAAAAAGGGGGGGGGGGGCTGGGCATGCAGCTCAGTGGTCTAGCACTTGCAAAGCATGCAAGCGTGAGACCCTGAGTTCAACCACCAGTACCACAACAACAGCAAAAAGAAATAAAAAAATGAAATAAAAAGAAATAAATTATTATGGAATGGCTCTAAAATAGTAATAGGTAATTTGTGCTAATTTATAGGTGTGATAATAATGGTTGTGCATGAAAATGTCTATATGATTTAAATATACACACTCAGCTATATACGGGTGATGTATTTTCTAGGATGTTCTTTAAAATTCTTCAACCAAAATAAGAAAGACAGTAATTCTTGATATAAGCCACTGGTATGTGAAGTTGTTATACTATCCTCATTATTTTAGTGTATATTTGAAAATATCCGTGGTGTTTCTTAAAACTGTTACACTTATTTGAAAGTGAGATGAATATAACTTGTATATGAGTAATGGTAATAGAAAGGGGATAGATTTACAAAATGTTTACAAAGTAGAGTAAACAGGAATTACTGAAAGAATCCATAGTTGAGGAGGATGTAGATGAACCAAATGGACTGTAAATGTAGAATGAGATGCACACATCTATTGTTGAACAATGTCTATAGAAAGCAGTATCTGGGATCCAAAAGTACACTGATTTAACCTCTGGTCCGTAGTACATAGGGCTTGGAAGACTAAAAAAGCTTTCCCCTTTCTACTCAGCCTCAGCCACTGCTATAACTTTGATTTTCACTCACCCATCAGCAGCTCTTAGATTATAAGCCAGAGTCACCTTCCTGAATTCCAGGCTATCTGTCCCCATAGAAACTCAAACTCTACCTATCTTCTGTTCTCCATTCTCCATCCTAACCCTGAGAGGGCTACACATCCTCTGAATGGCCTGTCAATGATTTAACCATCCTTCCAGTAATTTATCCTATAAACCAAAGTCGATCTGTCTCACTCCTCTCCCTCCTTCCATAGTCAGTCACGATGTACTGTGCCTCGTAGACATCTATGACCAGTGTCCTTGTCACTAGATGGGAAACACATTTTAAGTCTTATTTCTTTTTGTCTTTATTTCTCCCCATGCCTATCATAATTATATTTCTAAAACAACATATGAAGATAAAACCAGAGCCCAGCCTGCCTTTCCAGCCTCAACTGACACTGCTTTAGCTATGCGGGTGAAGTAGGCTCTACTCATGTGCTCCATCCTGCCAAACCAGGAGAAAGTACATATCCCTCAACGCGTCCTTAAGCCCTGCCATTATTCCACTCGTTTTAGCAATTTGTAATCATTGCCTGAGCCTATAACTCACCTTTACTAATTCCAAGCTGTGTTCTCAACCCAATGCCCGATTCACACCTCTCTCACTGTGCTCACACAGGGCCTCATGAGAAGCCACGATGCATTCCACATTCTACTGCAGTTAGCTGAGTGCATCTCTCCCTCCCTTTCTATACTGTGGACAAGTTGAGGTTGAAGAGCTTACCATACCCACGTTTATTGCCTCATCACTCAATGTCAGACATGTATTAAATGTTGAATGGTTATTCCTTGAATTATGTCATAATCTGCATTTTCATCTGAATATATTTTGCAAGGTGATGCATGCCTGAAATATGATGTGTTATACTTGGATGAAATGTGCATAAACCTCCCTTTTTTAAAATCTTTTTTAAATGAATAAATGTGTGTCTTGGTCGTTAGAGATAAAGCAACAAATTCTGGGCTCCACTGGGCTCACTTGATAGCCTTGTCTTTAGAACTTCTTGAATTCATTGGGCGCGGTGGCACACACCTGTAATCCCAGGGGTTCAGGAGGCGGAGGCAGGAGGATCACAAGTTCAAGACCAGAGGCAGTCTGCATAACTTAGTGAGACCCTGTCTGAAAAAGTGAAAAAAAAAAAAAAAAAAAAAAAAAGGGCTGGGGATGTGGCTCAGTGATCCAGCACTTGCAAAGCAGGCAAGCACGAGACCCTGGGGTCAATTCCCAGAAATTAAAAAAAAAAAAAAAAAAATGCTTGAATTCATGAAAGAGGTACTTTCTCCACTGGCTTTCTACTAGTACAATTTTGTATTCTAATCTTCTACCACAGATGTCTGGTTAAAGAGGTTATGTGTGTAATGCACCTGCTTATTTTTGAGCAAGATAATATGTATTAGCAAAAATACTCTTTCTGTTAAGAAAGATATTATGTTTTAAGAAAAATATTCAAGATGAAGGTGGGAGACTGAGAACCTTTTCTAAATTCTGCTCCTTGTTGACTATTCACTGACCAAACTGTTAGGAATGGGGCAATAGTTGGGCAAGGTAATGCATGCTTGTAATCCAAGCAACTCAGGAGGTGAACTAGGGTAGTGAGTTCAATGCCAGAGGCAGCCTGTGTAATTTAGTGAGACCCTAACTCAAAAGAATAAAATTTTTAAAAAGTGGACTGAGGGTACAGACAATGGTAGAGCACTTGTAAAGTATGTATGAGGCCCTGGGTTCAACCTCCAAGGATCTCGAGGAAAATGAAAAAAGCCAGGCACTGTGTCACACACCTATAATTTCAGCACTTGAGAGGCAGAGGCAGGAGGCCTCCACCTTGTCATAAAGTGGAGGCCTGTGTGATCTACAAGCCAGGGCTACATAGCAAGAGCCGGTCTCAGAACAAAATAAAACTAAACTCAACAGAAAACAGCACAACAAAACAAAACAAAAACAAAACAAAAAAGTCTATCTAGGCCAGGTGTGGGGTGGGATTTAGCTCAGTTGGTAGAGTACTGCGCTGCAGTCTCTGAGGTCCCGAGTTCAATTCCCAGCAAAAATGGGAGAAGGGCCTGGCAATCCACTCCCAAGGCAATCCCGAAGCACTCAGCCATTGAAAACCCTGAGGGTCGCTATGAGTCGGATACCGACTCGATGGCACCTAACAACAACAACAACAGGCCAGGTGTGGTTTGTGCATACCGATAATCCCAACAACTCAGGAGGTAGAGGCAGGA
>VMDO01011651.1:0-23779 GCA_007922755.1 Pedetes capensis
TTAAAAAAAAAAAAAAAGAAAATACATGGTGCCTTTATAAACAGAAAAGGATGGATATGAGGAAAATATTTTAAATAAAAATTAGAAAGAATACATAACTGTTACATACCTATTAAAATAGCCAAAATCCAGAGCACTGAAAACACAAAATTCTTGTCAGAATCTGGAGCCAAAGGAACTGTCATTTATTATTAGTGGGAATGCAAAATGGTGCAGCCACTTTGAAAGACATTTTGGAAATTTCTTAGAAAATTAAAAATACTCTAATCTTACAGTGTGACTAGGGTTTATCTCAGTTAGTAGAATGCTGCTCCACAGTCTCTGAAGATCAAGGTCCAATCCCCAAAACTGCAAAAACGGGAGAAGGACATGCCAATCCACTCCTGAAGCAGTCCCGAACAATCAACTATTGAAAACCCTATGGTAGTCTCTATGAGTTAGATCTGACTCAACAGAACCTAACAACAACAATAATCTTACAATATAACTATCACATTATTTGGTATTTACATAAAGAAACCGATCATAGATGTTCACTTAAAAACTTGAACAAGGATGTTTATTCCTAATTGTCAAAACTTTGAAGCAATTATGATGTCCTTCAGTAGGTGACTAGATAAAATGTGTTTCATCCAGACAATGAGATATTATCAAGCATCAAAAGAAATTACATATAAAGCCATGAAAAGACATGAAGTAATTTTAAATGCATATTACTAAGTGAAAGAAATCATTTTTTGGATGTGTGTGTAGATCTGGGGATCACAATCAGGTTCTTTTGCATATTAAATAAGTGTTCTACCATTGAGCTACATTCCTAGCCCTAGAAAGCCAATTTTAAAAGGTTAAATACTACCATGGTTCCATGTCTGACATTCTGGAGAAGACAAACCTATGGAGACAATAAAAAGTTCAGTGATTTCCAAGGGCTAGAAGGAACGGAGAGAGAAATAAGTAGAACACAGAAGATTTTTAGGGCAATGAGACTAGTCTGTATAATATAATGGTGGATAAATGCCATACTTTTGTCAAAAATCCATGCAAGGTATAATGCCAGGAGTGATCCCTAATGTCAACTATGCTCCTTGAGTGATAATGATGTGTTGATGTTGTTCCATAAAGTATAACAAATGTACTTCTCTGGCGGGAGGAAGAAGTTGAAAATGGGAGAGGCAAGGCATATGTAGGTACAGAGAATATATGAGAAGTCTCTGTATCCTACCCTGAAATTTACTATGAAAGTATAGTTGCTATCAAAAGAAATTATCTATCCATCCATCTATCTGTCTTGCTATGTGTCAACCATACATATTCTTTGGTGAATGAGTCTATCTACATGTACTATATAAATTACATAGTAAATGACTTCATTTTCATCATAGAAATTTTCTTTTCATATTTTATGTAAGTAGGAAAAGATATCATGAAGTTATCGGTTATAATTTTGAATGTCTATCTGATGCAAATAGTTTATTTTATAATCAAATATATTTATTAAATTTCCACCAACTGTATAGCTTGGCAATGATTTGTTTGGCAAATTTTCCTGGTTATTTTTACATAAGAATTAGACTGACAAAATAATAATATATAAAGTAGTGAAAAATTTTCAAAGGTTTATATTTAAGTATGCATTAATTCTGAAGTGATTAAACAAGAGAAGATGTAGTACCCCAAATATAAACTTGAAATTTAGTCAGTTCTTTTAAATTTAAGTCAGTACTCTGATCTACATAGTTTGGTTACCAAACCACCTAATCAATAGGAAATTTTTGTGTATTTGTGAACATTTTTCAAGGGGATTTAAAATATAAATTTTATTCAAAAATAAAGATTACTGATCAGAATGCAAAATATTAATAATTCTTTGTTTATAAATATAAATTTGAAGAAAACTTTACAGATTATTCAAATACTGTCCCTATATTCCATACAGATATGGCCTGAGACCTATTTTACCTTTAGGAATACACTTGTTGTTGTTAGGTGCTGTCAAGTTCAGTTCTAACTCAAAGCTACCCTATGTACGACAGAATGAAACTTCTGACACTGTGCTATGTCTGGCAGTATTATCAGTGCCTCCCTGATATTCACAGGGTTTTCAATGGCATATTGTTTCATGAATTGATTGCCAGGTCTCTCTCCCTAGCCTGCAGCACCTGGTATTCCTAGGCAGCCTCCCATCCAAGGACTAACCAGGCCAACCCTGCTTAGCTTCAGAGATCAGGCAGGATCGGATCCCAAGGTGCTATGGCTGCAGAATAGATAGGATCAAAATCCTTGATTCTATATGGATCATGTCAACATGTATTATAGTGTGTTATTCATCTTTAGGTTACCATAAGAAATATATGAGATGATCAGTGTATAAAGGGAAAAATTTATTTTGGTTTAGGCTCAGGTTCTGCAGTACCATTCAGAAGCATTTCTTCAATTACCTAAATATTTCTCACATGGTCTCACCTCCTAAAAGCTCTACCACCTCCCAACTCTGTCACTTTGGAGCCCAAGCCTTCACCACATGAATGTTTGGGGAACATTTAAGATCCAAACTGCAGCACATAGTGTAATCTCTACCTGAGTCATTTTACTTCTGTTACCCTATTTTCAACACTTGTCAATTTAGAATTCATTTTATTATCACTACTGTGTCTCACATGACTTCTATAAAATAAAGAATTTTTAGAGGTTAACATATAATGGAACTTACAGTAGAGAACCACCAATAAAACATTCCATGATTTTCTGAGATTATGTATTTCAAAGAAAAATATAATTGATAAATGAACAGCAAAACTTCACTTTCTCAAGTCAATCTAAATCAGCATATTTCCTTTCTCTTTAAACTTTTATTGTGGCTAAACAGTGTTAAATTTCCTATCTACTATCTTCCACTTAAAATACTAAATATCTTTTTCATATATGAGGTTTTGTTGTGCCTCAAATTAATGGCAACATCATGTTATATGGATTTAGGGAACAGATGTTTCCCTTTAAGTCATATAGATGATAGGACTGCTGGCAACTTAATGAACTCATACTGGTAAAAGATGCCAGTTTTTACGCAGTCACTTCTCATCATTTACTATGTCCAACTAAGGATATTTGAGAAACCCCATGAATTCTCATTGCTTACACCTGGGAAAAATGTATTTTTAAAACACTTCAAATCATTTGCAATATATTTGTAATCATAAGGTCTGGAGTAAATATTTTTATTTATTACTATGTTTGTTTGTGTCATTCACAGCCAGAAATGAGGCAGTTACAGAAGCCCCTCTATGAAACTGTGTAATAATGCACTGTGCCCTGTGTTATATGTAATATAAATTGTTTGCAATATTGAGTCAACAGAATATGAAATACTTGGATGATAATAAGAGCAAGTAATTCAACAATTCAACATTTAACTGTTAGGATCTATTCTCATTGTTATAGCAAAGTGTTTTCTGTAATTTTTGTTTTTGATTTTGTATTTAGAAAACAGAGAGCCTGACAGAATAAACTATATACGATGCAGTATGCATTCCATTTTAGCTTTGAGCAATTTCTATTGTGAATTGAGAATTCATTCAAAATACATTTGGTGTGAGGTTTAGCTTTGAACAGTAAAAATGGCAACATCTAACCTCATCACGGGTGTGCATAGAACAAATGCACTTTTTAGAGAGAGACACATTTTTAGATTTCAGATAATTCCAACAGTTTTTAAAATGTATTGGGAGTAATGTGTTATAGTTTTTCAAATAAATCTTCTACTCACCAACATATGGATTGGACAGCATACACAGCTATCTGAACTCTTTCCTGTTCTTGCTTGCTTATTTATTTATTTATTTATTTACTTATTTATTTATTTAGACACATGGTCTTGGTATGTAGCCCAGGCTGGTTGAAAATCACTGTGTGGCCCAAGCTGGACTCAAATTCATGATCCTGTTGCCTCAACCTCCTCAGTGCTGGGATTACAGACATATGGCACCACACTTAAGGCTGCATTATGATCTTTAATGATAATTAAATGAATTTGGTAGGCTATCCTCATTTCATTTTCTTTTGGTATAGAATAGGTCAATGAACAAAGTATATCTTGCTATAAAATTCATAGTGTGACATACAAAATGGGAGATTTCTCTAGAATCTAGTCCATAGTTAATAATGTTGGCATTTATAGCTCTTAAACTATGCCTAATTTAATTATATATTAACAGCAAAATTATTGAGCAACTCTTGATATATAATTAATGACCTGAGTAATCAAGATATTGAGTAAAGAGCTGCCAGTTGCACATAATCAGAAAACATTTCTTATTATTATTAGGTGCTGTCAAGTTAACCTTTCATAGGGTTTTCAATGGCTGATTGTTCTTTGGGATTGTTTTAAGAGTAGGCTACCATGTCCTTCTCCAATTATTGTGGTGCTGGGGATCATATCCAAGGCCTCAGAGAGTACAGAGCAGCAGTCTACCAACTGAGTTAAAATCCTGCCCTGAAACAATAGTATGTTGTTTAAATGTTTTGGGATATCTGTCTTATTGTGACTGGATAGAACCTTAGTCAGTTCCATGCCTTTTCAGATAATCATTTCAATTCTTAGGTTAAGTAATGATAATGATAATAATTCAATCATCCTTATAAGTTACTTACCATATCAAGTAATTTTGTTCACTCCTGTGTACTGTAGTGAACACTCTCACTATTTGATTTAAAGCTAAATCTTCCCTCCAGCAGCCAGATCACTAGTCAGTGGAGGTGATACTACCTTATATCTCCACTTTTCTTTCAGCTCATATTTGGTATTTCTGTTTAGTCTTGACTCTGAAGTGAATAATGAAGAGAGCAAATAGAGAAGAGGAAGGACAACATAGTTTTTACTTGAAGCCATAACCTTATCCTTACTCTCTTTGATTTATACCATATTTAACATTTTGTTTTTCTCATTGGGGGCTTTTATGGTGTAGCACTGAACATTTTCTCCATGGAAAACCACATTACTGCCTTAAAATAGCTGCTCTTTGTTATCTCATGAGTCAATAGATGAGGTGTGTACTTCTGACTGGGTCAGTCTTGTCTTAGCTGGATTCACTCACAAGTCAAGTGGGATCTCAGTTGGCACTGGATGGACTAAGAAATCCTTATTCAGATGCACAGATGTGGGCTTATTCTCATCTGGAACAGGAATTTTGATTGGGCTATACTTATCTTTTAAAAGTGTGGCATCTTCACATGCAGAGTACGAAGGGAGATAAGAGAAGGCAAGCCTCTGTACAAAAGTACTGTTCAAATAGCTGCTTATTCTATTTGTTTTTGTCTTCTTGACAAAAACAAATTATGTGACAAATCACACAGCATGGAAAGGGACAATCCAAGGGTATAGACTCAGGAAAGTGCTATCCACTGTGAGTTATTACTATAACAGTTTATCACACAGGAGCTCTGCAGAGACCCTGTGCCCAGTGATCTGTCATATGATTTCCCTGGCTATAGGTGGACATATCTGCCTCTCTCTTGCCAGTTACTTCCTTATAGTTGTTGTTAGGTGCTGTGGGGTTGGTATCCAACTCTTAGCAACCTTACATACAACAAACGAAACACTAGTATCAGTGCTTCTCTGCTATTCATAGGGTTTTCAATGGCTGATGTTTTTTGGGAGTGGGTTGCCAGGACCTTCTCCCAAGCCCACAGCACCTGATGTTCTCAGGTGGTCTCCCATCTAAGTAGTCACCAGACCCTACCCTGCTTAGTTTCTGAGATCTGATGGGATCAGACACCACAGTGGTACAGCTACAGGCAGGTATTTTCTTAGCAGTTCCAAATAATCTACCAGTAATCCATGGTTTCTTTTTGCTGAGGTTTCCAGCTGATGGGCAAGCCTTTTGGACATGATCCATAAAACTAAAGCCACCTCTCTTTTTCACATGGCCCATGTGAATAGGCCATGTGAATATGAGGAACACTCATATCCTTTGTTTGGAGAACTTTTAGGCAGTAATAGGCTGAGTCTAATTCAGTCACCTTTTCTTAGTCCCCATATTTGAAACAACAGTCTCTCTTCCCTCTTCTCTGATTTCCCAGCAGCATTTGGTGTCCACTATATCACCCTGCCTTCAGGAAATCTATATTAAGCTCTCTCTACATGGTCCTGCTGAAGTCAATCTCAGTAAACCCTAGATATGAGAGAAACACCTAGTACTCTGAACTTGGAAATAATTGGTTTCACAGTTTTCTCCAAGATATATCTTATTTTTTTCAGTATGGGGGCTGAATCCAGGGTCTCAAGCATGCTTTTTTGCATGTATTCTACCAGTGCGTGAAATCCTCAGCCCTTTTTTTATTTTTTATCTTGAGACGGGGTCTCACTAAGTTACACCAGATGCTTCTAGCCTTAAACATGAGATCCTTCAGTCTCTTCCTCCCAAGAAACTAGGATTATACATGTATGCTACCATGACCAGCTTCAAATCCTAGATATATGTAATGATTAAAAATTCTGCAATCAATTTTTTTAAATATACATCTCAGTATAATACATTGTTTGGAAATTTCATGAATAGAGTATCTATGATATCTGTGTTCCTCAGTTACAACTACCAAATTAGCCATTTTTATATGAAAAATGACAAAATTAGTGCAACAACTAGGCATTTTACTTTCAAGTATAAATAATAATAAAAATTATAAATGAAATATATTTAATTTTCTGCTTATTGATCTCAACTTATCAGCATAGACTAGATAAATCATCTTAAAGACTGCTTTCTAATTATCTCTTTCACCTTGATCTATCATAATTAAAAACCTGATAAGTGTGTGATGATTATGTCTTCATCTAAGTAAATTATAGGCCTGTTGGAGAATAGAGAACCAGTAGCAAAGTCTTGAATCTTGTATGGGCAAATTTTCCAATGGTTGAATTTCCCACCATTATAAAAAGAGCCATTCATAAATTATTAAAAATTATAGATAATTAGTATAGCAGATGCAAAAAAAAAAATAACTCACATGAAAACTCCAAATGAATGGATTGAAGTTGAAATGCAAAGTACAAACTTTGGCATATGGGAATCATGCAACACATATTGGTATTTCTTAGTATTATAACAACACATGGCCTGTAAGGCTTCTAGGGATTCTTAGTTAACTATTGATAGAGTCTCTCATGTGGCTGCTTATCAGTTCTTCCTCCTATCTATTTACCTTCTTTGTCCTCCATCACACAAAATGCCCCACCAACATTTAACTACCCAGATTCTTACAAGTATTTTATTTTCTTGAAATAGATTTTTTTCAAAACAAAATACTTTTCTGTGATATGCTGAACATAGAGCAAGGGTTCTGGATAATAGCAGGCTGTTTCCAGCTTTTCAGATTGTAGCTGTTTGCTTCTACTCTTTGAGAAATGCTTCTGCTTAAACACTGACAAATCCCACAACAAATCCCACACATATGCTACCATCTGAAAATTACTTTATTCTTTCCTATTTTTTCTACTCTTCTTGAACTTTGAAAATTCATGCTTTGGTTGTCTCATCTAGACCACCTCAGCTATTGTAAGGACAAATTTCCTGTATTTCTTACTTCCCTTCTCCTTGTGGAAAATCCTTCATTGGGATATAGGAAACTAAGCAAAGTCACTAATGTGGCTTCCCCACAGGTTTCTTATGTCCTGGACTTACTACTCAATTTAAAACTGATTTAGTTTCATCTCTCTACTTTCACTTACTTAGAACAGAAAATTTCCTCACTTCTCCAGTACTAGAGATTATCTTCTTCACTAACATATCTCCTGGGAAACTGTTTTTTTTTTCCCCACAATTTCTCCTATCCTATCCATTTTGAACAGAATATAACTAATTTTACTTATTTTGATTTTTACGTTTTTTCCTTTTGCAGAGTCTAGAAACTATGTATGATTTCTTCCAAGTGACTTGCCATTCATTCTCTTTGCTTTTCATATGTCCTTAAGTTGGCAGTTTAGGATTTGTGTAGTCTTCACCTTATTCTTCACCTTATTCTCCCCAACTAGAATGAAAGTGAGATTATCTTGCTTTCCTTTGTAGACTATTACCCTAAAATATGATGAGTATGTTGTAAGATAAAGAGTGATGGGGGTGTAGTAAGTGCTTTATGAATGTTGCTTGAATGAATGAGTGAATGGATAAATTGGTTCTTTCTCTGCTTGTTTCATCTATGTACTATGATATAACAAATAATTTTTCTATTAAAGGTATTAACCTATTAATCATCTTAAAGTGCCATTCTATGCATAGCATACCTCTATTATCAGAAGACAATTTGTTCCTCACTTTGTACTAGACAAATTCCAAATAGTCTGTGTCTAATAACTTGTGTCATTTGCTAAATTTCTACTGTACATAAGAGTTGTGGAGTCCAGGTATAGCCTACTCTGCTTCTTATCAAGAGAGAGAGAATACAAAAGTACAGAATAGTACAAGTCATGGCAGAAAAAAGCAATGCCAAAAGAGAAATTGAAAAGTAAACTTTGACAATCACTAAATGCAAATGAGGAGAGGAGTTCAGGAAAACATAACTGGGGAAATTTTTTGTTGTTGCTTTTATTGTTGTTTTTATTACAAAGTTTGTTGTAAAGAGGAGAATTTAGGTAGAGATAAAACTAGGACTATATGTCAGACAGATAAGAACATCAAGTGATCCAATTTCAGGGTGGAAGATAATCTACATATGCTTCAAATGTTATTCAAGTATTATATATTCAAATATTATATCATTATATGAAAATTTTGCTTTCTCATTGAATATATATATATATTATATAATATATATATTTGTCTACATCACAGATGACATTGTTCTTCATTCTAAATCATTACAATCTTCATATTCCCTAAATTTTATTTCCTAACACTTATAACAAATGTAGCAAGAGGGCTTAATAAATTTTTATTGGTAAGGATGTAGTCTAACGTCATCAAAAACAAACAAACAATAATAAATCTTCCTAAATTTTGAAATAAAATTTAAAGGAAAGTCAGTAATGATTTGGGCTCTGTTGGGGAAAGGGTAATTAGAGGGAATGAAGTGGTCAAACTGGTAGCATGGGGACTCTTATAGACCCTTGCTTTCTCATTGAGTATCTAGGAAGCAACCAAGTAAATGCTCTTGCTATGTTCTGCTTGTATCCATCTAACCATCCTCCACTGTAGTTGAACCTCAAATGCATTGGTAGTAAGAGGTGGGGTTTTGTGGAAGTGATTTGGTTCTCATAGTGGAACCCTTATGTATGGCATTAATAACCTTATAAAAGAGTCTTGAAAGAGTTTGTTTGCACCTTATATCACCTAAGGATACAGAAGATATCATTAATGACAAATGGGCCATAACCATACACTAGATTTGCTGGCACCTTGATCTTGAACTTCCTATACTCCAGAAATGTAAGCAATAAATTTCTGTTGTTTGTCTATAAAGTATATATATTAAGGTATTTTGTTATTTAATTTGTATGAACTAAGATGGCCTAGATGACAAATAGCCCCTAGACTCACAGGAATGAGTAGATTGTGCAGGATTTCAAGATGAATTACTGTCTGAAATCATGTCTTCACTCTGAGCTTTTCTTCTGACATACAAATGTTTATTATATAAAAATTGTTGTATGAGTTGCTCTGATTACAATGCTATGTGAAGAGTAGTTTTACACTCAAGGAATTTTTAAACTACTGAACAAATAGGTAAGTGTATAAATTGAATAAAATGAAATAAGTATAATAAAAGATAAAAGGAATTATTTGAACATTTATTATTTACGAATTGGAACAATCCCCGCGTCAGTCAGTTTGCCATACTGTGGGGGCTTGTGTATTGCCGTGATGCTGAAACCTATGCTACGGGCATTACAGATACCAACTGGGTCACCCATCCTGGACAGTTTTCACCTGAGCTTCCACACTAAGACAGACTATGGAGCAGGACCTGGCAGCCCACTCTCAAAACAATTAGCCATTGAAAACCCTAGGAATAGCAGAGAAACACTATCAGATATAGAACAGAGAAATGAGATGACCAGGTAGGAAGGCAATCAAAAAATGACTGGGGAAGAGTTTTCTCCTGAAAGCAGAGTCTACCTTAATGATGGAAATGAAGTAAAGCCCCAGGGACCTCCATTTTCTGATGTGACATGACTCAAAATGAGGAGGAACAACTATAAACATGCACTAATAATTATAATGTGGAATATACATAGTATGAATCTAGGAAAATTGGAAATTGTCAAAAGGGAAATGGAGCACATAAAAGTAGACATTCTAGACATCAGTAGGCTAAAATTAACTGTCATGGGCCATTTTGAAACAGATAAAAGGTCCACTATGCTAGGATGACAATCTGAAGAGAATTAAGGTTGCATTCATCATCAATAAAGACATCTCAAGATATGTCCTGAAATACATTGTTGTCAGTGATAGAATAATATCCATATGCCTACAAGGAAGGCCAGCTAATATGACTATTATTCAAAAGTATGCACCTACCACTAAGTCCACAAATGAAGATAGGAAAGATTTTTACCATCCCCTGCAATCTGAAATAGATCAAATATGCAATTAAGATGTACTTATTATTACTGGTGCCTGGAATGCAAAAGTTGGAAACAAAGAAGGTTTAGTATTTGGAAAATATGGCCTTGGTGACAGAAACAATCCTGGAGATTGCATTATAGAATTTTGTCAATGACCTTTTCATTGTAAATACATTTTTTCATAAACATGAATGGTGAATATATACATGAAATAATTCACCAGATGGAACATATAGAACCAAACTGACTGCATTTGTGGAAAGAGACAATGGAAATATTGAAGATCAAAAGGCAGAAAATGACCAGGTGCTAGTTGTGGATCAGACCATCAACTGTTTACATGCAGGTTCAAAATGAAACTGACAAAAATTAGAAGTGTAAGAGAGCCAAGGCATAACTTGAGTATATTCCACCAGAGTTCTGATACCACCTCAAGACCAGGTTTGATGTGTCAGAAACTAATGATTAAAGACCAGATGAGTTGTGGCATCAAAGACATCATTCAAGAGGAAAGCAAAATGTTATTTAAAAAATAGCAGGGAAAAAAGGAGAGATCAAATTATATGTTAAAAGAGACTCTGAAACTTGCCCTTGAAAGATAAGCAGCTAAAGTAAAAGGAAGACATGATGAAACTAAGGAACAAAGCAGAAGATTTCAAAGGGCAACTTGAGAAGACAAAATAAAATATTATAATGACATGTACAAAGAGCTGGAGATAGAAAACCAAAAGGAAAGAACAGTCTATTTTCCCTGAGCTTAATGAACTGAAGAAACAATTCAAGCCTCCAGTGGCAACCATGTGAAGGATTCTACAGGGAAAATATTAAATGACTCAGGAGACATCAAAACAAGATGGAAGGAATACACAGTCATTATACAAAAAAACTGGTGGATGACCAATCATTTCAAGAAGTTGCATATGATCAGGAACCATTAGTTCTGAAGGAAGAAGTGGAAGCTTCTTGAAAGAATTGGTAAAATACAAATCTTCAGGAATTGATGGAATATCAATAGAGATATTTCAGCAAATAGATGGAGCACTGCAGGTGCTCAATTGGTTATGTCAAGAGATTTTGGAAATACCTACCTGGACAATTGACGCGAAGAGATCCATATTTGTGCCTCTTCCCAAGAAAGGGGATCTAAATGAATTTGGAAACTATTGAACAATATCATTAATAGCACATGCAAGCAAAATTTTCTGAAAAGTCATTCAAAAGTGACTGCAGCCCATGTAGACAGGGAATGGTCAGAAAATCAAGCTGGATTCAGAATAGGGCATGGAACCAGGGACATCATTGCTGATGTCAGATGGATATTAGCCAAAAGCAGAGAAATCCACCTATGTTTCGCCAACTCTAAAAAGGCATTTAACTGTATGGATCATAACAAATTATCGATAACACTGCAAAGAATGGAATACTAAAGCCCTTAATTGTACACATGAAGAATCTGTGCATGGACCAGGAGGCAGTCATTCAAACATAACAAGGAAACACTACTTGGTTTAAAGTCTAGAAAGGTGTGTGTCAAGCTTGTATTCTTTCACTATGCATCTTCAATCTCTATGCTGAGCAAATACCCCAAGAAGCTGGACTTTATGAAGAAGAACATGGTATCACCATTGGAGAAATGCTCATTAACAACCTGAGTTATGCATGTGACTCAACTCTGCTTGCTGAAAGCAAAGGGTATTGGAAACATTTACTGATGACAATCAAACAACGCAGGGGCTGTTTTAGTTTAGTTGGCAGGGTGCTGCTCCACACTCTGAGGACCACTCTTGATCCTGAGCACTGCAAAAATGGGAGAGGGACATGGCAATCCACTCTGGAAGCAATCCCCAAACAATCAGCCATTCAAACCCCTATGAGGATTGCTATGAGTCTGACATGACTCAACTGCACCTAACAACAACAGCAATGTATTTCAAGTACTCAAAATAATACTGCCACATCTAAGACATCTCATAAATGTATGTTAAATGAGTAGGTAAAATAGCACCTCATCTACTAATACTGAGCAGGATGGAGTTATGTGGAAATTATAGTTATTTCAGTACCATTGAAGAGTTTGGAATAAATGAAGTGTGGTTAGAGATGAGGCTAGAAGAGATTAGTAACAGGTCATGGAGGATTTTAGATACTCCTGGAAAGAAGTCCAGACAGTATTGTGAGAGGAGGATTGTCTGACCAGGTTCTTGTTATCATAGATGTCTCCAACATCGGTAAGAAGGATAGATTGGATGAGTAAGAGATCTGGTGGTAGGTACAGGTAGAAGATCCTAACAAGGACACAGGACACAGGTGATAAGTATCTCAACAGGGATATTAAAGTAAAAGGAGAGAAACTGACAGAGAAGTCTTATGCTGGGGGTGTTGCATTCTCATGCTGACATGGAATCTCAGGATCACATGCAGGCTTCCAGGAGGAAGAGACATTTCAGAACCTGGCTGGAAATAGTGTAGCAATATCGCCTGTGCCCACAGAAGTGGAAGAAATAATTTTTACTCAGTAGTAAAAATAAACACAACCAAAAAAAAAAAGAAAGAAAGAGAGAGAAGAAAAGAAAAAGGTCTGAACAGACAATTCTCAAAGCAAATTTGGAAACAGTCATTAGCACCTTAAAAAAAAGGTGCTGCTCAACATCACTAGTCATCTGAGGAATGTAAATTAAGCCATGATGAGATAGCACTATCCACTGATCAAAATGGCTAAAATTAAATAGGCTGAAAGGAATACGTGTCACTAAACACCAATTTGGCACCTTGAGTTCCCACATAATTTTTGTGTGTTCATACTTGTACAATCACTTTAGAAAAATTTTGGTGATTTTTATAAAGCCTTTCTTATGAAGTCACATATATACCTATCCAAGGCTCAGCAATTTCACCTTCAGGATTTTATCTAAAAGAAATGAAAACAGCTCCATCAGAAGTCTTGTGAAAGAATATTCACAGTAGACTTATTCATAACAGCCCAACTGACCTGCCAGTGCCCTTCTATAAGAAAATGGGAATCAAACAAAATTGAGATGCATCCATGCATTGAAATACTCCTGAGCCACATAAAAAAGCAAGATCCTGATACATACAACTGCACTGATGTGAAGAGTACAGCTCCATGACAAAATCTATGTGTAATCTTCCAGGCCTGATCACAGACAAGAAAAAGGCTCAGCTTAGCAACTTTCATAGTGGACATCTGTCTCCTCCACACCAGTTGGTGCTCAGCCTTGCACACATATGGTGCAGTATTCTGGAGATACTCATAGTCAAATCAGCTATACTCCTAGACCATCCATCATTACGTACATGCCTGCACTTCTAGTCCAGGTGCCTCCATTCAGAAGTCTCCTTATGGGGGTCTTGGCTGAAAAACTTCCCCACATTGGCTTTCTACCTTTTTACTACCATCTCCTCATTTTCTCCTCCCCACAAAAGACTGTAAAAATCAAGAGCCCTTTGTAACTGGGACCCAGTGGAAAAAAGAAAATCCTTCCCATTTGTATTGAGTCATCTAAACTTTTTGGGTCTCAGAAAAAATATCCCATAGCTTTGGCCTCAGAAGCAGAAGTATCTCTCTGACCTTCTCTAATCCTTCTGTCTAGTATTCCTCCCTTTAACTGACATGCCACAAAAGCTAGAATTCCCCTTCTTCATGGAGAATTGTAAAAGACATAACCAGCCAGAAAGCCTGAAATGATTACTCTAACTTTTCCATGTTGTTGTTGTTGTTGTTAGGTACTATCCAGTTGGTATCCAACTTATAGCAACCCTATGTACAACAGGAGAAACAGTATTGTTATTTCTTCTCTGCTATTCATAGGGTTTTCAATGGCTGATTGTTTTTTTGGGCTGGGTTGCTGGGTCCTTCTCCCAAGCCTACAGCACCTGGTGTTCGCATGTGCTCTCCCACCCAAGTACTTACCAGGCTTGACCCTGCTTAACTTTCGAGATCTGAAGGGATTGGATGACACAGTGGTATGGCTGCAGGCAACTTTTCCATACTATCTGCATAAGGATTAGCCACAGTGAATTTTCTGACCTACCTTGTTTGATAAGTCGTAAGATCCCCATTCCAGAAATGATCCTGCAAAGAAGGAAAGCAGAGGCCAAGAATAATCTGAATAAACAGGCCTTATTGATTTTCCCCTCAACCCATTACTATTAGATTATACATTTTTTTGTCCAATTGTATGCCATATGGCAGTGCCTGGTTAATTGAACTTAAGCGTTGAAACTCATAATTCATCCTAGATATTTTGGTCTTCTATCTGAAAGCTCCAGTGTCACATAAAACTATACCAAATTCAGTTATATTTTTCTCTTGTCAACCTACCTTTTTTTATAGGGGTATATATATGTCATCACTCTTTATATAGGTAGGAAAAGGCGCTCTTCTAATCCTACATTCTCATTCAGTGCCATTCCACAAAAGGGATATGGAATGTTAGGGAACTGCATCACTTTTTGCCTCTGGTTGGCACTGTCACAGTAGGTGAGTAAAAACTTGACTGTGAACTTCATTTTAACCCATAATTCTATTTGATCACCTTGACACAGATGGCTCAGCCACATGAATCTCATAGATGTTATGCTGGAGCAGAAAAAGCTGGACACAAGAGAATAAATACTGCATGATTTTATTTACCTTACATTCAAAACAACAACAACAACAACAACAACAACATTCAAAACAGGGAAATCTAATCTTGAGGAACCCAACTAGAAAAGTGCATCCTTTGGCTGGGGGAGGGGTGAGATGGTAGTGAATTTAGAGGGACATAGAATCAGAGAACTCTCAGAGTAAAGGGTAGGAAACATTTTATATCTTGGTGACATTTGAGTTCCACCAACAAACAGTGTTTTACAAAATTCATTTGTTAGCCAGGCTCAGTGGTGCATACCTGTAATCCCAGGGGTTTGGGAGGCGGAGGCAGGAGGATTGAGAGTTTGATACCAGAGGCAGTCTGTGTAACTTAGCGATACCCTGTCTCAAAAAAGTAAAAAAAAAAAAAAAAAAAAAAAACACCGGACTGAGGGGGCAGCTCAGTGGTCCAGCACTTGCAGAGCATGCAAGCTCAAGGACCTGAGTTCAACCCCCAGTACCGAAAAAAAAATTCATTTGTTAATAAAATGATTTGTATGTGTATTTGTATCAACATTTTTACCTCAAAAAGTATAAATGAAACAAAAAGCACTCTGAAGTTCCATGGGAATTCAATCAATATTATTTACAACCAGTATTTAAAATCTGCAAAAGTAAATTTGGAAGTAGAATTTAATGATAGTAAATGAATTGAATCTTAATGCACATGTATTCCAAAGTGTCTACAAATGAGAAGTAAGCACACTTCTCTCCTGGCTTTAGTTGTAATTATAATTACCTTTGTTGATGCAAAGTTTATTATTTCTAAATTACTCACCCAGGGCCTGATTAAAAATGATGTGCATGCTCCTAATACTTTAGTTCAGTAATGTGTTCCTCAAAGAAAAAAATGCTTATCATGCACCCAATTTAATTAAATTTGATAGGTTTGTTGTTCATTAAACTTCCTCTGATATTGCAAGTGTATCCCTTTCAATTGTACTACTGGGAGGTGAAAAATCCAAGAAAATGATAGAAGGAAGGAAAATAAAATTATCATAGATTAATCCCACCCACATTCAGTACATATGTGGTCACAGTGGTCAAAGAAATGCACATATAATAGAAAGAAGAAAAAAATTCCCACATCAGGAAATTGACTATTCTGTACTGATTAGCATGTTGCCTTTTATTCACAGTTGTTCCCAGCCTTCCGCACATGACCTGTTTGGTAGATCTCTAAGGATTCTTCATTTATCAAGATAGAAGTAACAGTTTATCAGATCCTTTACTGTTACTTCTACTTTTGCATTCAAGTCACATAAAACAAATAATGAACATTGCAAAGGAAATTGGATGAGGATAAATTTTACTAAGGGTTAATATAAGAAATTTAAAATGCATTTTCCATTGCTAATCTGTATGTAAACCTATGGTAAAATAACATTATGTTGTTCTAATGTATGCCAAGTTTTACTACCAAGCCAATTCTTAAATTGAAGTTTAAATGTGGCCAAATTCATAAGGCCATTTTAGATTCAAAGCAGATAGATATAAAGGTATTGTTCTATGGCTAAGTAAAAATAGGAATAGGAATAGGACAGGAAGCATGTACAGAAATACATGTGGTATGAATACAGAAAATGTGTAGGTGTGAAAATAGAAGTGAAGGTAGTTGTAGGATTACTTTGTGTAAGTCTACCTATATGTATTGTTATATACAGAATGAGCAAGAAATATAGAGTAATAAGAATTATACAAAGTAACAGCCTTCTAATTTTTAAAATTTTCTAATAGTTTCTGAGCCTGCAGCTGTAGCCCTGTGGCATCTGATCCTGTCGGATCTCAGAAGCTAAGCAGGGTTGGGCCTGGTTAGTACTTGGATGGGAGACCGCCTGGGAACACCAGAAGCTGTAGGCTTGGGAGAAGGACCTGACAACCCCCTCCCAAAAATCAATCTGCCATTGAAAACCCTATGAACAGCAGAGAAGCACTGACAATAGTGTTTCCCCTGTTGTACAGAGGGTCGCTATGAGTCGGATACCAACTCGACGGCACCTAACAACAACAACAGTTTCTAGTGGTTTTATATGGTTTAAACATTAAAATTGACACCAACCTTCCTAAGTATCCAATGAAAAGAGCTAAAAAAGTTTAAGCTAAAACAACTTTAATTAAAGAGAAGCCTCTTATTTATCTTTTACTCTTCTTTTTTCTTACATTCTAAGAGAGTTCTGCCATGTGGCTATTTAAATCAGGAACAGAGTTATACAATGGATGATTGTGTTAAACAGCAGTTTTTTAGCATCAGCCCTTATAGACTTGGCCCAATTAGTGAATCACTCTGTGGTTAAGTCAAAAGCCAGATGTCTGCCAGACAGTGAAGTAGTTGTGATGTTATATATAGAATTATAAAGCTAAGGGTGAAGGTAAAAAGCTAATCAGCATACTCTCTGGATCTGGTCAACTAAAATTCCAAGGACTCAATAATCCACATAAGTATGCATGCAATTAAAAGATATATTTCTTTAGGCTAAAAATCCATATACAGTGAAATTATAAATATCAAGCTTCAAATCAGGAATGCAAAGAAAATGATGCATTATATTTTTCCAAATAATTTTTTATAATTTTCTAATGTACAATGTGGGCTGAGATTTAGCTCATTTGGTAGAGCGCTGCGCTGCAGTCTCTGAGGTCCTGAGTTTGATTCCCAGCCCCACAAAAATGGGAGAAGGGCCTGGCAATCCACTCCCAAGGCAATCCCAAAACAGTCAGCTATTGAAAACCCTACAAGGGTCACTATGAGTCAGATACCGACTCGACGGCACCTCACAACAACAATGTACAATGTAATGGATTTGGTTATGATATTTCCATACATACATGTAATTGTACATTTCTCATGTTTATCTCCCCCACTATCCTCTCATCCCCTCATCAATGGCCCATCTTCTCCTTCCAGGTCTGTATGTATGTGTGTGTGAGAGAGAGAGAGAGAGAGAGAGAGAGAGAGAGAGAGAGAGAGTGTGTGTGTGTGTGTGTGTGTGTATGTGTGTTTGTGTGTGTGTTTCAAGGTGATTTTGCCTTGAGGGCAAAACATGAAATATGTTCCTTTCTTTCCGCCATTACCCTTTCTTATTGCCCCCTCCCCTTCTCTTTAGTCTCTTTTATCTCCCTACATAGGATGTTTCTACTTTGATGGCCTATTTTTGATATTAAATATATACTGAAATCTAATATCTACATATAGGAGAAAACGTGAAATATTTGTCTATCTGGTCTAGAATAATGATCTCTAGTACATCCATTTTCCAACAATGCCATAAATTCACTCTAACATTTGACTGAATAAAACTCCACATGAAACACATATTCCTTATTCACTCATCTGTTGATGGACACCTAGGTTAATTCCATGTCTTGGTTGTTATCAATAGGGTCACAGTAAACATGGATGGGCAGATATCTCTATGGTATGTTGGGTTATATTCCTTTGATTATATACCCAGGCAGGAGTGTTAGAGCCAGATCATATGGTAGTCCTATTTTTAGTTTTTGGAGGAACTTCCATATTGATTGGCATAGTGACTGCACCAATCTGCATTCCCACATGCAGTATAGTAGGGTTCCCCTCTTCCTGTATCCTCACCAGAATTTATTCTTGTTTGTTTTGGTTTTGTTGATGCTGGATGTTCTGACTGGGGTGAAATGGAATGCAAATATAGTTTTGATTTGAATTTCTCTGATGGCTAAGGTTGTTGAACATTTTTCATATGATTGTTGGCTTCCTCTGAACAGACTCTATTCAGTTCATTTGCATATTTCTTGATTGAATACTTTGCTTTTTGGTTGTTTAATTTTTTGAGCTCTCTGGCAAAGATTTTCTCTCATTCTGTATGCTGTCTTTTCACTCTGATAACTGTGTCTTTTACTGTGCAAAAAAGATTTTTTTCTGGTTTTATTTATCTATTTATTTGGTAACTCAAGGTTGAATTCAGAGCCTCACACGTACTTTGCAAATGCTCGACCACTGAGGTGTACCCTCAGTCCATTTTTTAATATTTTATTTATTTATTTTGAGACAGGGTCTTGTTAAATTATGCAGTCTGCCTCTGGCCTCAAACTTGTAATACCTGCCTCCTGAATGGCTGGGATTACAAGTGTGCACCACTGTGCTCAGCTGTGCAAAAGCTTTTTAATTTCATACAATCCTATTGATCAATTCTTATTACTATTTCCTATGCTATTGGGGTATGCCTGTAGCTGTACCACTGTGGCATCTGATCCTCTCAGATCTCAGAAGCTAAGTAGGATCAGGTCAGGTTAGTACTTGGATGTAAGAGGGCCTTGGAACATCAGGTGCTACAGGCTTAGGAGAAGGACCTGGCAACCAACTCCCCCAAAACAATAAGCCATTGAAAACCCTATGAATAGCAGAGAAGCACTAACAATAGTGTTTCCCCCTGATGTGCTTAGGGTCACTATGAGTTGGATACTGATTTGACAGCACCAAACAAAAATAACAACAACAATAACAATGCTATTGTGGTACTATTTAGAAAGCCCTTGCCTAAATGTATGTCTTGAAGTATTTTATCTGTGTTTT
Organism: Pedetes capensis; assembly: GCA_007922755.1. Lineage (NCBI taxonomy): Eukaryota > Metazoa > Chordata > Mammalia > Rodentia > Pedetidae > Pedetes > Pedetes capensis. Next base: position 19,759 of record VMDO01011651.1, read on the forward strand.
CTTCTAGGAATTTCATTGTTTCAGGTCTTATCTTAATGTATTTGAATCATTTTCAATTAATTTTTAAACAAAGTCAGAGATATCTAGTTTCAATCTCTACGTGAGGATATCCAGTTCACCCAGCACCATTTGTTGAGGAGGCTATTTTTATTTCAGCTTATATTTTTAGCACCTTTGTTGAACACTCAGGTGCCTATAGATGCATGAGTTTATTTCTGGATGCTATATTCTCTTCCATTGTTCTACATGTTTGTTTTTGTGCCAGTACCATGTAGATTTTGTTACTGGGGTTCTGCAGTATAATTTGAAATCAGGTATTGTGATGCTCCTTACATTGCTCTTCTTCTCAGTATTATTTTAGCAATTTGAGGTTTTCTATGCTTCCATGTGAATATTAGTATTTATATTTCTGTTTATGTGAAGATATCATTGGGAGTTTGATGGGGATTACATTCAATCTGTAGGTTATTTTTAGTAATACAACTATTGGTAATACAGCCATTTAATTCTTCTGATACATGAGCATGGGAAGTCTTCCTATCTACTAGTGTCTTCTTCAAGTTCTTTCTTCAGTGTTTTAGTGTTTTAAAGTTCATTGTAGAGGTCTTTCACCTCTTGGTTAGGATTGTTCCTAGGAATTTTATATTTTGGGGAGCTATTGTGAATGGGATTATTTCCCTGATTTCTTTCTCAACCTGGTCATTATTGGAATACAGAAAAGTTATTTATTTTGTATGTTGATTTTGTATTCTGCTACTTTGCTAAAAGTATTTATCTACCCTAAGAATTTTCTGGCCAGGATCATCTCACTTGCAAATAGAGATAATTTAACTTCTTTGCTTATTTATATCTTTTTATTTCTTTTCCTTGCCTCATTGCTGTTGCTACTAGTTCAATTACTATATTGAATAGCAGTGGAGACAGTAGACACTCTTGTCTCACTTCTGACTTTAATGGAAACGCTTTCAGTTTTTTCTTATTTGGTAATATGTTGGATGTAGCTTTTTATATATTGTTTTCATTATGTTGAGGTATGTTTCTTCAGTTCCTAGTTTCTTCCAGGATTTTATTATTTGAAAATGTGTTCAAGGTATTTATTATATGAAAAGTTATTGTACTTTTTCAAAGGCCTTTTCTGCATCTATCGATGTGATCATGTGATTTCTGTCTCTCAGTCTATTTACTTCCTGTATTACATTTATTTTCTGGTATATATTGAACCACTCATACATCTATGCAGTGAAACCCACCTGATCATAGTGTGTGACCTATTTAATGTGTTGTTGAAGTTGATTTGAAAGTATTCTATAAAGGATTTTTGCATCTAAAGAAACTATCTGTGGTTTTCTTTTTGTTGTTGTTGTATACTATTCTGATTTTGGGATTAGGGTAATACTGGCTTCATAGAATGAGTTTGATGGTGTTCCTCCCATTTTTATTTCTTGGAATAATTTGAAGAGCATTGGTATTAATTCTTCTTTAAAGGTCTTCTAGAATTTGTCAGTGATTCCATACAATCTGGGACTTTTCTTTATTGGAAGAATCTTTATTACTGCTTTAATCTTGCTGCTTATTTTCTTATCCAACTATTTAAGTTATTTATTAATATGTAGTTACCCCCTTATCTTTTTAGACTAAGTTTTCTTGGAGTCTAGGTTTTCTATTATAAGGATGGCTACTCTTCCTTTTTTCTGGCTTCCATTTCCTTAGTATATATGTATCATCCTTTCCCTTTCAATCTGTGAATGCCTTTGCCAGTTAGATATGTTTCTTGCAGACAATAAATTGATTGATCTTGTTCTGAAATCCAATCTACTAAATATGTCTTCTAATTGTAGAGTTAAGACCATTTATATTTAGGGTTATTGTAATTGTTTTGAGCATTTTCCTGGTTGTTTCTTATACTATTTGTTCTTTTCTTTCTTGCTTATTCATTTTTGAGGTTTGCTAGGCTTTTGAGTTAGGTATATCTGATTCTTTCCTAGTTTTCATTTGTCCATCTCTTCCTCTCATGCAATTTATTCTTTCCTGTGCTCTTATCTTGGAAACTTCCTTCTACCTGAGTGCCTTTTGCAATATTGGCTTGGGGGCCATGTATTACTCTAGTGTCTTTATTTCTCCATCAGTTTTAAATGATAACTTTACTGGATAGAATAATCTTGGTTGGCAGTTATTTATTTTCAGGATTTGAAATATATCATTTCATATTTTCTTGGATTTTAGAGTTTGTGTTGAAAAGTATGATGTTCTGATGGGTTTGCCATTATAAATAAGTTGGTGTTTATTTATTTCAGCTTTTAATATTGTTTATTTTTTCTGTAGCCTTGGTATTTTATTTATAATTTGTAATGAGTAGGTCTTTTCAGGTCACATCTATTTTGTGTCCAAATACCTCTTGTTGTTTAATGTTAATGTCTTTCCCAAGACTTGAGCAACTTTCTGCAATAATTTCACTGAAAAGCTTTTACTTACCTTTAGTTTATTTTTAATTTTTTAATTTTTTTACTCATCAACTCCTTCTATCCCCTTCTATCCCCTCTATTGGTCTCTTGATAATGTGCCAGAGTTCTTGGGCATTGTGGTTATATCATTTTATTAGTTTTTTCTTTGTTTATACCTGAATGTGGTATTTCCATGACTTATACTTTATTTTTTGCTTAATCTAGTCTACTGGTGATACTTTCCGCTTTTTTTTTTTCTAATTTCTGTTCAGTTCTGTCTGATTTTTTTCAACATCTCAATTTCCTTGCTGAATTTGTCATTCATTTTATTTTACTGACTTTGCCTCATACATTGGTAACTTTCTGATGTAGGTCCTATATTGGTTTCGGTACTTCATTTATCTGTTGGCTTGTGTCATCTTTGAAGTCATTACCATTTTTACAAGTTACTTTTTAATTTTTTGTCTGACATTTCAACTATTTCAGAGTATTTGGATTGAGTAGCTAAAGGATTATTATCTTTTGGAAGAGATATGTTGCCTTGATTTTTCATGTTTCTTATGTTTCTAAGTTGTAATTTGGCCATCTGTATAGATGGTTATGTCTTCATTTTATGTGAGGATCTTTTTAGAGAGTTGCTTTTTCTTGAAATGTTGATTCTCATCTCTACTCCCAGAGGTGAAGACAAACCAGTGTAATGGGTACAATATCTGATCAAACCAGATATAGAAACACACTTAAAATCATTTAAAAACAGCTACTACACCACTCATGCTCATAGTGTAAAGAATGTCATAATAATATACAATAAGCTATGATGTTACAAAACATTTAGGGTGAAAGTAAAAATATTAATTATTTGCAATAAAAAGAGAGGGCAGAGAAAAGGAAGAAAGAGGGAAGCTGCAAGGTTTAAATAAAAGGAAAAAAGATCTAGAAAGAAAACAAATGTTAGGAAGAAGGAGGGAAAAGTAAAAACATTGCTGAAAAACTTAATTGCATGCTAAAGAAAAAATTTATAAATAAATTTAGGCAAACATAAGAGCAATAAGGAGTAAAAAGCTGCCCCATTTAGTGCTGCATGCCTGTAATCCAAGCAACTCAGGAAAAAGAGGCAGAAAGAAAACAAATTTGAGGCCAGAGGAATCCTCCATAACTTCGTGAGACTCTGAGTCAAAATAAAGAAAAAATGGACTAAGGGAGCAGCCCAGTGTTAGAGCACTTGCAAAGTATACACAAGACCCTGGGTTCACACTCCCAAGTACCCTGGGTTCACACTCCCCCCCCAAAAAAATGTAAAAAGGCTGAAGTTTCTTTTTTTAAAACAATGAGCTAAAATGATAATACAAGTAGAATAAATGGAAAAAGAGGGAACACAAGTAACAAAAGACAAAAAGGAGCCAGAGCCAGGCATGGTGGCACATGCCTATAATCCCAGCGGCTCGGGAGGCCAAGGCAGGAAAATCACAAATTTGAAACCAGAGGCAGCCTGCATAATTTAACGAGACCCTGTCTCAAAAAGTAAAAAATGGGCTGAGGGTGCAGCTCAGTGGTCCAGCACTTGCAAAGCATGCAAATGC
>VMDO01011651.1:23879-65853 GCA_007922755.1 Pedetes capensis
AAAAAAAAAAAAAAAAAAAAAAAAAAAAAAAAAAAAAAAAAAAAAAAAAAAAAAAAAAAAAAAAAAAAAAAAAAAAAAAAAAAAAAAAAAAAAAAAAAAAAAAAAAAAAAAAAAAAAAAAAAAAAAAAAAAAAAAAAAAAAAAAAAAAAAAAAAAAAAAAAAAAAAAAAAGACAAAAAGGAAAGCTAAATCAGAAAAAAAATAAAAGTTACATTAGACAAAAGAGAAATGAGGAAAACAAAATTAATGATCAAAAGAGATAAGAAAAGAAAAGAAGACAAAAGAAAAAGAAAAAAGAGTGTTTGACATTGTGTTGCATCCTGCAATCCCAGCATCTCAAGGGGCTGAGGCACAAGGATTTTAATCCTCAAAACATAGGCAGCCTGGGTAGTTCAACAAGATCCCATTTCAAAGCAAAAATCAGAAAAAGGTTGGTGAACATAGCTGGACAGCAGTACATGCAAATCCTTGGATTCAATCTCCACTATAGCAAGAATAAAGAAAGAAAATAAAGATGATAAATTCCTGGAGCAGCTTCTTTCTTTGTCCTTTAATACTAGAGTCAGATAGGGGAATGTGGGTTTCAGTTGAAGATGGAGTCTTTTATCTGACCTCAGCTCAGAGCTACCTGTCTCTGAAATTCATCTCAGGAGATGGAGTTATCTCCTCTCCCCAGGAGTCCGGACTAGAATTCATGTACCTTTCCCAAGTCTCTTGCTTCCTGAACTTTTAAGCGTATTGGCATGCCACCTGCCCCCGCACTGTAACTGCCTGCCACCTCTGTGACACATCCTGAGGTTGGGGAGGGTTATCTCCAGGATCCCTCACTGGTTATAATGGTTTGTTATCATGCCCCTGGAGTAGCTCAGTCTCGTACAATAAGTTCCCTCTAAGGATGGCACTGATAATGGCCTTCTAAGATATGGATCATGGAAAAATTAATCTCTTATGTTGAAACTCCCAGTCAGGAGGAGCCACTGTCTCATCAAATCTCCTAAAGAGTCCAAGGTATTTAAAGACTGTGGGCTTGTCCTGTAGGTCCTACAGTCTGCCTGCCTAGGCTGTCCAGTTAACTTTTTTAGGTGAGACTTCTTGTTCCCCTCCCCCATTGGAGCCACTGCTGAGATATATCCTGCTCACTCGCTCTCACTGTTCAGCTCCATTCTGCACTCTGGGGACATCCTATAATTTCCTTTGTTGTTTCTGTGCTTCTCCAGTCTTTCTTTGGAATAGCATCCACTCCATCCTATTCTGACTCCTTTGTTTTGCTATGTCACACAGCGATTATCTGCTGTTATATTTCTCATAACTAAATCAATCTTGTTTCTCAAGAATAGAAGTATCTTCTCTATGCCCTTTGATGCATAGAGATACTCACATATCAATTTTGACTCACTCGGTGTCCCTCTGGGATATGGAATTTCACTGAAATTTGCAAGCTGATCTCAGCTTTAGCTGTTTCTTCTATAGCCAAAGGCCACAAAATCACTTTGAGTCTCCTTTCCCCAACCTCTTTGATCCTACACACACACACACACACACACACACACACACACACACACACGCACACGCACACAATCAGAGATAGAAATATCTCTAGAATAAATTATCATCTACTATCCAGGCCACTATTCTAAGTTCTTTCTTAGATAGAGAACTCTGTGTCTCTATTATTCAAACTCAACTAAGAAAATACTAGAAATAAAAATTTTACCTCTTCTCTCTATTTCCTGGCATGTTACCATTGTTATTCTGCTGAGCAATCTCCTTTACAGGACATCATAATGCCCCTCTGACAAGTCTTTATCTCTTACCTTCAGAAATCAGTATGGTGGGTAGGACTCAAAACTCCATTTTTGATCTCAGTGACTCAATATATCATGTTCTGTGTTAGATGGTTGGTTCTAGAAAAAAGAATATAGGGACCATGATATTTGCATTGTGCTTTCCTCCAGTTCCTTGGCCAATGGCTTTTCTTTTCATCTTTGCTGATAGACAAAGAATTATCCTTTGTAATATAGTTTTTCCTTCTCAAGTGACATCCTTCCATTCCACTTTTGTGGGACCTTAGTGCCAAATGACTTATGAACCTGATTCATAAGGAAGAGGCCTGAAAATACAATTGCTTATTCAGTAATTGGAAAAGTACCTTCATTACACATTATTTGTTTTCCAACATCTCCATCTAGAACACTATCTTGGACCTCACAACTGGTAAAACTTTAATAATTCATATAGCAGATACATAGAAATTTCTAATTTTTATGGCTTGAGGAAGAAATGCACAAGTGTATTTTCCAGACAAGTGAGTCACACTCATTGAGCCCAATATTGTAAGTTATTGATCTGCTTAAGATGTAGATATTTGTGAAATAGATTATGTCATCTTTTAATATTAAACACATTATTAAACATAATATGGTCAGTTTCGAGGTTTGTTGTTGTTAGGTGCTGTTGAGTCAGGTGTGAATTGTAGCAATCCTCATAGGGTTTTCAATGTTTTAGCATTTGTTTTAGCATTGTTTCCAGAGTAGATTGCCACATATTAAATAAGCAGTTGCATAATTATAAACAAGCAGTTGCATAATGATATATAATGATAATGAAACCTTTGAAAATGTATGTAAGGCTTTGCTCCTGTTGTTGTTGTCAAGTTGAGTCCAACTCATAGCGACCCTCATAGGGTTTTCAATGGCTGACCATTTCAGGATTGCCTTGGGAGTGGGTTGTCACGTCCTTCTCCAATTTTTCAGTGCTGGGAATCAAACACGGGACCTCACAGACTGCAGAGCAATGCTCTACCAGTCACTGGGTATTTCTTCATGTTCATTTGCTTGTTTGTTGGCTTTTCTTGCAGTATTTTCCTGTTATTCTCTGTGACTCTGTTTAGGACCAAAGGCAGGATTCAGAATCTTGGCTGATTCAAAATTTTATGTTTCTAACTTTACCACATTTTATTCAAAAATTGTATAATATCTAAGAAACATAGAAGCTCTATAAAATTCTTACCCTAGAATTGAGATCCAAGATCTTTCATGTTGGTGCATAAAACACGTCTAATAACTGTTTTCCCCATGTCTGTCAGTTTGCCTCAATGTGGGGGCTTGTGTGTTGAGATGTGGCTGCAAGCTATGCAATCAGTATCTCAGATACCAGCAGGGTTACGCATGGTGGACAGGTTTCAGTTAAGCTTCTAGACTAAGACAGACTAGGAAGTAGGCACTGGCGAACTAGTCCCCAAACAATTAGCAATTGAAAACTCTATGGATAGCAAAGAAATTCTGTCAGATGTAGTGCCAGAAAATGAGGTCCCCAGATTGGAAGACACTCAAAAGACTATGGGGGAAGAGTTGCCTCCTCAAAGTATAGTCTACCCAGATGACAGAAATGGAGTAAAACCCTAAGGACTTCCATCTGCTGATGTGGCACAACACAAAATGAGGAGAAATGACTGTAAACATCCATTAATAATTGGAACATGGAATATACATAGTCTGAATCTAGGAAAATTAGAAATCAATAAAAGAAAGGGAGTGCATAAACATTGACATTCTAGGCATCAGTGAGCTAAAATGGACTGGCATGGACCACTTTGAGTCACATAATCATATGGTCTACTATGCTGGGAATGACAAACTAAAGTGAAATGGGGTTTTATTCATCATCAAAGAAGACATCTCAAGATCTGTCCTGAATTACAATATTGTCAGTGATAGAATAATATCCATACACCTACAAGGAAGGCCAGTTAATATGACTATTACTCAAATTTATGCACCTAACACTAAGGCCACCAATGAAGAAAGGGAAGATTTCTAGCAGCTTCTGCAATCTGAAATAGATCAAACAGGCAATCAGGATGTACTGATAATTACTTGTGACTGGAATGCAAAGTTGGAGACAAAGAAGAAGGGTCAGTAGTTGGAAAATATGGTCTTGGTGACAGAAATGAAGCCAGAGATCACATGATAGAATTTTGTCAAATCAATAACCATTTCATTGCAAATACATTTTTTTCAACAACAATAAATGGCAACTATACACATGAACTTCACCAGATGGAACACATAGGAAGCAAATTGACTACATATGTGGAAAAAGATGGTGGAAAAACTCTACATAAAATGTCAAAATAAGACCAGGTGCTGACTGTGAATCAGACCATCAACTTCTCCTATGACAGTTCAAACTGAAGCTGAAGAAAATTAGAACAAGTGTATGAGAGCCAAGGTATGATCTTGAGTATATTCCATGTAAGTTCAGAGACCACCTCAAGAATAGATTTAAAGCATTAGACACAAATGATAGGAGACCAGACCAGTTATGGCATGACATAAAATATATCATTCAAGAAGAAAGCAAACAGTTAATAAAAAGACAAGAAAAAAAGAAAAGACCAAATTACATGTCAAAAAAGACACTGAAAAGTGCCCTTGAATGTCAAGCAGCTAAAGTAAAAGGAAGACATGATGAAGTTAAGGATCTAAACAGAAAATTTCAAAAGGCAATTCGAGAAGACAAAAACAAACATTATAATGACATGTACGAAGAGCTGGAGGCAGAAAACCAAAAGGGAAGAACACATTCTGTGTTTCTCAAGCTTAAGCAAGTGAAGAAAAAATTCAAGTCTCACATGGCAATAGTGAAGGATTCTATGAGGAAAATATTCAATGATGCAGGAAACATAAAAAGAACATGGAAGGAATACACAGAGTCATTATTCAAAAGAAAATTGGTAGATGGCCAACCATTTGAAGAGGTTGCATATGAAGAGGAATCAATGGTATTGAAGGATGAAGCAGATGCCACCTTAAAAGAAATGACAAAACACCAGGCTCCAGGAATTGATGGGATACCAATAGAGATGTTTCAACAAACAGATGCAACATTGGAGGTGTTAACATGTTTATGCCAACAGATTTGGAAAACAGCTACTTTGCCAACTGACTGGAAGAGATCCATATTTGTGCCTATTACCAAAAATGGGGATCCATCTGAATGTGGAAACTATCAGGCAATATCATTAATATCACACACAAGCAAAATTTTACTAAAGGTCATTCAAAAGTGACTGCAGCAGTATATAGATAGGGAACTGCCGGAAAATCAAGCAGATTCAGAAGAGGGGAGGGAAGCAAGGATATCATTGCTGATGTCAGGTGGATATTAGCTGAAAGCAGAGAATATCAGACTTTGTGGATCATAGCAAATTATGGATAACACTTTGGAAAATGGGAATACTGGAGCATCTAATTGTATTCATGAGGAATCTGTATGTGAACCAGAAGGCAATTGTTCAATAGAACAAAGAAAAACTTCCTGGTTTAAAGTTGTGAAAGATATGCACCAGGGCTATGTACTTTCACCATATCTCTTCAATTTGTATGCTGAGAAATAATCCAAGAAGCTGGACTTTATGAAGAAGTACTCAGCATCAGGATTGGAGGAAGACTGATTAAGAACCTACGTTATGCAGATGACACAACTCTGCTTGCTGAAAATGAAGAGGATTTAAAACATTTACTGATGGAAGATCAAAGAACATCGCCTTCAGTATGGGTTGCAAGTAAACATCAACAAAACAAAAATCTTTATGACTGGGTCAGGGTTTAACTTCACACTAAATGGAGAAAAGATTGAGGCTGTCCAAGATTTTGCTTGGCTTGGCTGTATAAGCAACACATGTGGAAGCAACAGTCAAGAAATCAAAAGACATGGCCAAAGATCTCTTGAGAGTATTGAAAAGGAAAGATGTCACATTGAAGACTAAGGTGTGTCTGACTCATGCCATGGTATTTTCAGTTGCATTATATGGTTGTGAAAGCTGGACATTGAATAAGGGAGACAGGAAAAGAATTGATACTTTTGAATTATGGTGCTGAAGACATCTAGTGAATGTACCCTGGACTGTCAAAAGAACCAACAGGTCTGTCCTAGAAGAAGTACAACCAGAGTGCTCTTTGGAAGCAAGAATGGCCATATATTTCAGACATGTAATCAGGAGAGATCAATCCCTAGGGAAAGACATCATGTTTGGAAGAGTGGAAGGTCAACGAAAAAACCCTCCACCAGATGGATTGATACAGTCTTTGCAACAATGAGCTTAAACATAAATAAGAATGTGTGCCTGGCATAGAATCAGGAAGTGTTTTGATCTAGTATACATAAGGTTACTATGTGTTGGACTCTACAGCACCTAACAACAATAACTGTTAAAAGTGCTTGAATTGAGTCATATCTCATATTGAGAAAACTTCCATGTAAATATCCACTATATCAGTAGGATGACAATCTATACATACTATTAAACCAAATGAAAATCGATTAAATATTAAGAATTCTTATAAGAAATGTGATATCAATTGATAGAACATTTTCTGGAGAAACATGAAATCAGGTTGTAACTCCTATTCTTGATGGTGTATCATTCATATAAGTAGAATTTTCCATACATGAGAGAGTAAATAATCATGAGGAAATGTCAAAAATATCAGATAAACCTCAAAATGTTGTACTGGAATTCCATATAAAACCAATATACTTGTGACTAATTACAAGCAAAACTTCCATTTCTTTGGAGGAAACAGTACATTTCCTGAGGACTATAAGTGCCTCTTATCTGTTCCATTTCATTTCAGTACACCACCTTTTAGGAACAGCTATCATCATATTACCTGCAGCCATACCACTGCAGTGTCCAATCCCATCAGATCTCAGAAGGTAAACAGGGTCAGGCCTGGTTGGATGAGAGACTGCTGGGGAACACCAAGGGCTATGGGCTTGGGAGAAGGACCAGGCAACCAATTCCCCCCAAATCAATGAGCCATTATAAACCCTATGAATAACAGAGAAGCACTGACAATAATGTTTCATCTATTGTACATAGGGCTGCTATGAGTCAAACACAGACTTGATGGCACCTAACAACAACAACAACAACAACAACAACAACAACAACAATCATAATATCTGGTATATACAATTTTAATTAATTATTCAACAGGTTTTTTACCTTCTTTACCTATGAGCTGGTGAAGATATAACTGATTCTTTCAAGTTTGTTTATCTAGTTTCTAGTGAAATACCCAGATATGGGCCCTTATATACTCAGTAATTTAAATTCAATTAATTTATTGGATAGCGAGATTCACAAAATCTACCACAATATTTTGTATTAAGAAAATTTTGAGGAAATAGCATATCAAATATTCTGTCAATTATATTTATATGCTCTATTTCCTCCAAAGAATTTGAGATAGACTAATAGCATAAATCAATATGCTGGTTCTAAGTTCAAGAATTATTATTTGCTAATTTCACACAACTAAGTTCTCTCTGTTATATTGGGATTTAGGTCATTGGTAGAGTGCCATTCTGCAGTCTCTGAGGGCCTGAGTTTGATTCCCAGAACAACAAAAATGGGAGGAGGATGTGGGAATCCACTCCTGAGGCAATCTTGAAACAATCAGCCATTGAAAACCCTATGAGGAGGCTGGGCCTGGTGGCTGGAGAGGCCAAGGCAGGAGGATTGCAAGTTGGAGAGGTAGTCTGCCTAATTTAGTGAGACCGTGTTTCAAAAAAGTAAAAAGAAAAAAGGGCTGGCCATGCAGCTCAGTGGTCCAGCACTTGGAAAGCACGCAAGTGTGAGGCGCTGGGTTCAACCCCCAGTACCACAAAAAAAAAAAAAAAAAGAAAGAAAGAAAAAGAAAAGAATAGAAAAAGAAAACCCTATGAGGGTCACTATGAGTGGGACATGACTCTAGGGCACCAAACAACAACAAGAAGTTCTCTATCATGTTGAAAGTCAAAAAATCAAGGAGAAAATTTACATACATATTTAAAATTTATTTTCAAATAGTCTGCTTTCTACAGCATTTATTTAAGTAAATTTTGCTTAGATTTTTAATCTAAAATATAGTATCTTAGATATGAAAAGAAATAGGCAAGTTAACATCCTAAAAACAAATCCATAAAATGTAGCCCTGTCTCTTAAATTCTACATTACCTTAAAATAATATTTTTGAATTTGTTCCTTTTCCTCTGTTGATTAAAATATCAAGACTGCAATTCAAATTATCAAAATGTCACCAATCTTTGAATATGAAAGGTTTGGGTTCCTTCCAGATAATCAATGGACTAAACACATTCTTCAAATGTATTTTCACACTTCTTTCTGATCCACAATCTAAATATAGGCTAGAACACAGGGGAAGACAATGGGTTTCAGAAACATTACAAACTGAGTGTTTGTGTCCCCTCAAACTTGTATGTTGAAATTCAAACTCCCAAATTGATGATATTTGGGGTATTGGTCTTTGGAAGCCAGTTTGGCTTTGGTAAATTCATGAATGATGAGATTAAAGTCCTAAAGAGAAAAATGAATGAATAAAATAAAAAGAGAAACTAGTGCTGATCCTCTCCATGTGTGTACACGGCCATATAAGCACACAGAAAGATAATAGCAGGTTACAGACCAAGGGAAGACACTTCAGAGTGAAATCTGTGTTGCCAGCACTTTGATCTTAGTCTTCCCCGTCTTCAGAACTACCCAAAATAAATTTCTATAGTTTACACCACTCAGTCTATAGTATTTTATCATGACCACATGAGCAGACCAAGATAACATCTTAACTTAGGACAATTTGAATTAATAAAGCATAATTTTAATAGTATGTGAAAACTTTTCTTCAATATGGCTTTTTTCTCTCCACTCCTTATAACTCTCATACAAATAAATCTTTATACATTATAGACCCATCATGAGGGTTTAATCATTATTGCTCTATCAAATCTCCTGTTAAATCAGATAGGTGACTAAAAGAATTTCAAGAAAAAATGAATTTTGTATATTTTATATTTCTCTCTGTGTGTGTGTGTGTGTGTGTGTGTGTGTGTGTGTGTGTGTGTGTATGATTTGAGATAGAAGATTCCTTTCAGTTTTTCCAGCAGGACAAATTGCTAGGGACAAATTTTCTCAATTTTTGTTTATCTGGAAATTTTTTTTCTTAATATTTAGAGATAGGTTTGTTGTATATAGAATTCATGTTTAGCATTCTTTTTTTCCCCATTACTTTGAATGTATTATTGTTCTGCATTACATTGCCAAGATTTCTAAAAAAAAGAAAGAAACAGTTGGCAATCTTACAGAGGATGAATGTATCTGGTCAGTAATTTTCCCCCAGTTGCTTTCCAAATTTTTTATTTGTAATTTGACTTTTCAAAATTTGACTGTGATACGTTCAGTAATAGATCTTTGGCCATAACCTACTTGGAGTTTGTTGTGCTCCTTAGAAAATAGATTAATGTATCTCTACAGATTTGAAATTTTTAAATTATTCTTTCTCCAAATATTCTTTCTGAACGCTTGTCATACCCTTTTCTTGTTCTCCTTATCAGACTCCATTATTCTTGCGTTAGCGGCTTGACGGCACCTCATAGGTCTCTGAGACACTGTTCCTCTTTTTCCATTCATTTTTTCTTTCCATTACTTACAAAAGATAATATTGAGTAGGTAGACAGGAAAATTGGGGGAGGAGGAAGATTTCAGGAGCTGAAATGGAAAATCCCCAAGGAGACTCTAGTTTCAATCCCAGGTCTTCCAATGCTACATTAAATATAAATAATAAGATCCACAGAATGCCTATTACCAACCAATATGGCAAATTTTTAAATTGACCTAAAGTAAACAGATAAATTGATAGCAGTAAGCGTTGTTCTTTCCTGACTCAAGCTAAGAGATAAATTGAGGAAAGTAAGTATAGCTATTATTTCTTCCTATATCATATACATTCTGAGTCGGAGGTCACTCAAAAATAACTCAAAACTAACTGCAAAGTAAAACCAAGTAACAATCTCCTGCTCAGCCTAAAGAGTTGGACTGGTTACTTTCTAGGCCTCATAAAATAATTCTTAGCCCAGTTAACACAAAGTTAAAACTAATAATAATAAGGTTAATTATTTTTTCTTTGGCCAGTCCAAAAAATGCTGTCCTTGAGCTTCAAAGAGCTGGGATGAGAGAGGGTTTGCCAGTCCTCAGGGTGCCTACCTTATCTCTGATTTAAAAATGTATCTTCTTATTTCTACTAAAATCTTGCTGAATCCCATTTCTCTTTTTCCTTTTCCTTTGGCTGGGGAGCATCCTAATCTAGATCACTTCACCTAAAGAACTCACTTTTTTTCCCAGACTTTTTCCAAGTATTTTCCAGGTTACTTCAGGCTTTATTTTCCCTGGTAACAATAATCTTGATCAACTTATGCCTAAAATGTCTATTTTTTATTCTGCCTATTCAAATATCCTGTTGAGTCCTTCTAATGTTTCTTTTCATTTCATTCAACTGCAGAGGATCTACTTGATTATCCACTATAGTGTCTATTCATTTATTATTTCCATTTGGAGAAAAAAATCATTCTCATGATATCCTTTATCATTAATTAGATATAATATTGCCTTTAGTTAATTGAAATATTTATAATAGCTGACTTAAAGTCTTTAGTCAAACTAAAACATTTCCTCAGAAAGGTTCTAGTAACTTTTGTTTTAAAGATGTGCTTTATTTTTTATTTTCACAAGTATTGTTGTCAATGATGTGTTGAAAACTACATATTTGAAATTATATAAAATAGGTACTCTAGACAGTCACTGTTCCTCTTGCTGATCTAATTGGTTATCTGAGTTATGTTGTAAAATCTGAGTGCTTTGTTTTGTGTGGCCACTGTAATCTATGCTCAGTCAGAGTGGTGAATAATTAATGATTTAACAAAGACTTCCTTTAAGGTCCTAAACCAATAAACCTCCCACTTTGTACTAAGGGCTTTGAGCATGTATTTGGGCATAACTTAAATATCCCAGTAGTCTTAAACTACATTACCTCTCACTTTCTGTTTGCATAGCACCTCATAGTGGTTGGCCAAGGGTAAAAAGTGGACCTTATCAGTCTTATGGGTTTACACATGTTCCTGCATGAGTCATCTACTAAATCCTTAGGAATACATCTGAGCTTTTCAAACTCCTCTGGGTATCTCCTTTCATAGATGTTCCTTCTAAGTTTTTGGCAAGTTTCTTGTTTGTCCAACTATTATTATTTCTCCTCTCTCCCCAATTTTTTAATCACTAAGTGGGCTCTGAAGCTGACTAAATAAAGACTAGTCTGAGCAACAGGAATTTTTCAAAGACCTGTTGGTGGTGGTGGTGCTGTCAAGTCAGGCCCAACTCATAGTGACTCTTATAGGGTTTTAATTGCTGATTATTTCAGATATTGCTTCAGGAGTGGGCTGCCATGTCCTTCTTCAATTTTTGCAGTGCAAGGGAACAAAACTTGGGCTTCAGGGAGTGTGGAGCAGCACTCTACCAACTGAGCTAAACCCCAGCCACCTAGAAAACAGATAAAATAGAAGTGATTCTCTAACGAAAGAACTTTTTGAGGAATATGAAGTCCATCCTTATCTTCCAGTCACTGCTAGACTGCTGATGCTCAAAGCTTCTTTGGTTACATAACCAAAAGCTTCCATATCTACGCTGGAGCTAAGGAGAGCAGACAGGAGTATAACAAGTTAAAATGCCACAAAACTTGAGATTTATTCCAAAATTCAAGCATTTTCATTAACTAAATCCTCTTTGGATTATACCAACATTTGGGTTAATTAACAATGTTATTAAAAGGTGATATTAATACTTTTTGACAGTTTTTCTCTATTTTTATGGAAGTCTGGATTTTAGGATGTCCTTACTATGCCATTTCAAAAAATTGCTATTGTTAGTGCTATTAAATTGAGTCCAACTCATAGCAACCCTGTGTAGAACAGAATGAAATACTCCTGGATTCTATGCCAGGCACACAATCTTTTTATGTTTAAAATCCATTGTTACAGCCATTGTGTCAATCCATCTAGTTGAGGGTCTTCCTTCTATTTTTGACCTGCCACTCTCCCAAACATAACGTCCTTCTCCAAGGATTGGTCCCTTCTAGCAACAAGGTCCAAAAAATGTGAGGGGAAGTCTAGGCATCCTTGCTTCCAAGGAGTACTTTGGTTGCACTTCTTCTAGGACAGATCTGTTGATTCTTTTGTCAGTCCATGGTATATTCAATATTTGACTCCAGCACCATAACTCAAAAACATCAATTCTTCTCCTGTCTTCCTGTCAACATCTAGCTTTCACAAGCATACAATGTGATTGAAAATACCATGGTATGAGCCAGGTACACCTTCATCTTCAATGTAACATCTTTACATATAACAATTCAAGGAGGTCTTTGGCAACCACTTTTCCAAATGCAATGTGTCCTTTGGTTTCTTGATTGCTGCTTTCCATAGGCGTTGATTGTAGAACTAAGTACAGAAAAATCTTAGACGACATCAAACTTTTTTCCATTTATTGTGAAGTTGCTCACTGACTCAGTTGTAAGGATTTTTGTTTTGTTGATGTTGAGGTGCAATCCCTACTTAAGGCTGTGCTCTTTGATCTTTGTCAGTCAATGTTTCAAATCCTGAATCCTCTTCACTTTTACCAAGCAGAGTTGTGTCATCGCATAACACCAGTTCTTAATGAGTCTTCCTCCAACCAGGATGATACATTCTTCTTATAAAAATCCAGCTTCTCAAATTATTTGCTCTGCATAGAGTTTGAAGAAGTATGGATACAGCCCTGACACATATCTTTCTTGACTTTAAACCAGGCAGTGTTTCCTTGTTCTGTTCAAACAATTGCCTCCTGGTCCATGTACAGATTCCTCATGGGTACAATTAAATGCTCTGGTATTCTCATTCTTTGCAATGTTACCCATAATTTGTTATGATCCACACAGTCAAATGCCTTTGCACTGTGGATAAAACATAGATAGACATATTTCTGGTATTCTCTGCTTTAAAAAAATAAAATAGACTGTTATCAGTAATCTATTTGAACATAAAATCCATTTTAAACTTTCTAAAGAATACACTATTAAATTTATACTTGTAAATGATAAATATGAATGTAAAACTAGTTCATAAAGTGGCTTTTAGGGAGATATGATTAAGGATTTGAAGTGAGAGCAAATAAAGAATCTTAAAACTTCATAAAAAAGAGAGATGTTGATAATTGGTGCACTCTAATAACATTGCACATTTTTCCTATTTTAAGAGTTTTATGAAAACTCTAAAAGTATATATCCACATAGCCATGCCTATACTGGGACAGTAATATGAATAAAAATGAACTAATTTCATTTTCATTGAATAAAAACTCATGTTTGGGCTAATCTTTTAACTTTAATATAAATGCTCACAGAAAGCAAATTAGGACACCTCAGAGGGTCTTAATGGTTTTGTGCTACTAATATTGAATAAAGAAGTACATAATTTTTCAAGGTTCCTAATCAATTGTCTGACCTACAACAGTGATGCAGTATTTTAAATTATTCTGTTAAAAGTTTTATGTAGTAAGTCTCTGGATATCTCTGAAGATCTGTGAATAAATGCTTTTCTAAAAGGCCTGTTTGTGATTATACTTGTATATAAAAGCTTTTAGTAATGAAGTACTGTCTTTAGCAATCATATATACTAGTCATCTTGCATGACTCTTAATGCATGCCCTTCCACTATTCAATTAACCTGTCATCCAATACTCCAACAAAGGACACAGAGCATTAGACATCATAAATGGCTCTCAAGTGAGCTCACTGAGCTGTGGTAAACACATTATGTGGCCCTCATGCAGAAGGGGAACCCACGAAGATACAATTTTCCTATCCTTTTGTGTTTGGTTAAATTTCTCTCCATAATCAAATTGACTATGCTTTTTCAACTCTTAACAATCACTCTCAGTTGAAATAAAGGATGATACTGAAAGAAAGTTTAACTCTGGTAAATCATAGTCCAGTCACACTTACTCTCTTATTGCAAGGAAGCCTCTACATAACTATCACCTTAACAAACTAAGATAAATATTTATGCACATTTTTTTATAATACTTGTTTTCAAACCATATTTTCATTTCCACAAACAGATATTGTAGTCATAGTTTTCTAAATATTAACCATGCCTATATTTTTACTCTGCATTAATATGTTTGGCTAAATTGTTCAATGTTCAAATGACATTGTAAGCATATAGATACATATATATTTTATTTTTGAGAATTCACTCTCAGCTTTACTTAGTGAAAACTCTGGGTCTAATGTTGAGTGTAATAGTGACACATTAAAGCAAATCCTTTAACTTGCTGACTTAGGGTTATTCAAGGTCATCTTCTCATTGAGTATTCTGCTTGTTTTGTGTTTGAAATGCTGTCTTTTTTTTTTTAAGGTGGAAGAGCTACTTCTTGCTTCATTGTTTTGCTTATGCAAATATACTTAATTCATTAACTGTTACCACAAAGCAATGTGACAGATATTAAGTGATTTTTCTACATGGGATTTCAGAGATCATTTTTTTTTTACTTTTAAATTAAAGGCCAATTTACTATTAATCATAGAGCCATCTGTGTGAAACTCAGTGTCCTTCATTCTGAAAAATGAGGAGCTTATATCTCATATGAGGAGGAGAAATGCACCTCATCTTTCCTCTGAGAAAGCTTTGGGATATGATGATCTGGAATTTGAGTCCTAGGTTAACATTTACTGTCTGAATGACCTTTACTGAGTTATTTTACTCAGCCCAATTTTGTCATCTGAAGTACAATGTTGGTGGTACTGTTTATATCATAGGCTTCTTGTTAGGAGAAAAATGAAACAAGCCAGATAATATTTCTAGTGTGTGAAACACTGTGTGGTTCATGGACAGATATACATACTGGGAATGCCCAAAATGTTTACACATTGTAAAACATGTTAACTATGTATTACATTTTAAAGTTGAATTGAAATATAGTAGCAATATGTAACGTGACTGGCTGGGATTTAGCTCAGTTGGTAAAGTGCCACTCTGCTGTCTCTGAGATCCTTGGTTAGATTCCCAATCCCGCAAAAGTGGGAGAAGGACATGGCAACCCACTCCCTCTGAGGCAATCTTGAAAAAAACATTAGCCACTGGAAACCCTATAAGGGTCGCTATGAATTGGACATGACTCGACAGCACCTAACAACAACATGTAGTATGACATTCTAGATTATATTTCTACTATCTATCAGAACAAGCATACAATAAAACAGCAAAATGGAAAGTTTTGTCCTGAGATGTGTATATATTTTTGGCATCTTCTCCCTCTCTCCCCCCTCTCTCCCTCTTTCCCTCCCTCACCCCCCCCCCCGGGTGTATTCTCTCTCACCTACACAAACACCCACATAGGCAATGTAAATCATTTGAATACATTATATTGAGACGAATAAATCTATCTTCTTCCCTGATAATTAAGTACTTACTTACTCTATGATTACAACATTAGTAGATAGCCTATTGCCTAATGAATCTACAAAATAAAAAGAAGTAGCTGAGTAATTAGGTTCTTTCATATTTATTTTGAGAAGGAATTAAATTTTTGTTGACTTTGATTTTTTTTATCTGTTACATTCATTATTTTTAAACACACTACCAAATTGAGAGATCACTAGGAAATATTAATCTATGGACTAAAAGCACCTATATTTAGTGAACTCTTGTTAAGCTATGAGAAAAAATTCATAAAAAAATAACTCTAAGAGTCTGAAACTCAATTACAAAGGCTGGATTATAGTGGGAAGGAGAACTAAGGGAGGATGATAAGTTAACAGCTATGGAGCCAACAGAAAAACTACACCAGTTTACATTCCTGATTATGTTTCAGAATCTTAAATCAGGTAGAGTGGTATATACCTGGAATCTCAGCAATTCAGGAAACTGCGACAGGAGGATCCCAAGTTTAAGACCAGAGGCATCCTTATGTATTTTAGCAAATCCCTGTCTCAAAATAAAAAAACATAATTAAATATTGGGCTAGGGTTGCAGCCCAGTGGTAGAGCACTTGCAAAGTATGTGTGAAGCCCTGAGCTCAGCCCCTATGTACAAAAAACAGTGGAAATCCTATCCTGGCCGATTTAAATGTTACCACATCCTGCTTACAACATAACCAACCCAGAAACAATCAGTACCTCTCATTATGCCTATTCTCCTTACTCAAAAACTCTCCTTACTCTGAATTGTTCTTCCTCCTTTTATCTATAGCCAAATATAGTTTCAATTTAATCAACTTATACTTTCCTTCCATAAATTATCATCATAAAAATATTCTTAAGTTAAGGTCCAGAGGATATATTTCCAACTGCTCTCTCCAGCTGTGCTGGCAGGTAGTTGTGGAAACTTATCACAAGACATGATACTTTTCTGGCTAGCCTCTGTAATGATTCAATAAATGATTTTTTTTTTTTTTAGAAATTTCAGTCTCAAGAGTTTTGGTTTAACATCATTAAATCAAAATAAGGAATAATGGTGAAAAAAAGAATGCTTTTGTCATTACTGTTGTTATTGTTTTATTATTTCTTTCTTCCAATTGACTACAGGATTTTATATTCAATTTAAAATGACAATACAATAATTTAAATATTTAATTATTAATTATTATTAAAAGTCACCCATGATCTCAGGACCACTTGTATTTATTAAAGGACACCCAAATAATATACTTGATAGTAAGCATGCTGTATCTTCATTATTTGAATTAAATAAGGTTATTGTTTCCTTATTTCACTGTGAGAATTGTAGTAAAATACAAAGTTATGGCTATTCTTTTAAAATTGACTTTAATTACTTTATGAATTATTTCTAATAATATCAAAAAATGTAACAATATTTTCCTGAATTATAAAAACTGTGGTTCAAAATTAATAGTGAATGTTTCAATTTTACATTTATTATCAGTTTCATCTTTTTTGGCAATTCAAAAATATCTCTA
The DNA here is from genome assembly GCA_007922755.1 of Pedetes capensis. Lineage (NCBI taxonomy): Eukaryota > Metazoa > Chordata > Mammalia > Rodentia > Pedetidae > Pedetes > Pedetes capensis. Next base: position 40,722 of record VMDO01011651.1, read on the forward strand.
AAAATATTCACAATAATTCATAGATGAAAGAAATGGTTGCACCTGAGAAATATCACACATGTGTGAATCCCCCGGGGAAAACCATTTAGTCCACTATGATTTAACAAATATATTTGTTATAGAAAAATCTTTGAGGAAAGTATTCTTCACCAAAATATATTGTTTAGAGAATCCCCCCAAAATTTTAACAACTATATCCCCAGCAAATGATTTCACTCCTTTGAAATGAGAAAATATCATTGTTGTTTACACTATATACATATTTTAAAAACTAAATAGTTAAGTAGAATGTAGTTTGTGTATCATAGAAGTAATAAAGTAATACTGCAAGACTTACATCAAGGTTTTTAATTATTTTTTGCCCTTCCTTTCTTCCATCTTCCCTTCCTTCTTTCCTTCCTTCCCTTTGTTGGTTTCTGTCAGATATACTAAGTGTGTTAGTTATGAATGAAATAAGGATATATTGAATATACTGAAATAACCAGATACATCTTACCAGGATAATTAACTCCTAAGCCAAATAGATACTGTATATACAGGGGTGAAAATGAATCAGAAATTTGATATTATTTTTCTCTTGGCAAAAATTCCAAATATTCTAAATTTAATGATAGTTACCACACACATATGAATATGGATTATTAAATCTAACCAAGCTAACCTTAAGATACTTAATGAATACTAGGTAATTAAATGTTTAGAAAAAAGATAATCAAGAAATGCATTTCAAGATCAGTAAATTTCAAGCTAATTTAGTTATATCACTTGTATTTTATGTGCTTGATTTCTGAAATGGTTCATTATTTCTTTGAATTTGTTGGGAATCAGAGAAATTGATACAATGTGCTAAGAATGGATACTTACAGACTCAGGAAAACCAGTAGAGCACTAGAAGATGACTTTTCAAAGGAAGTGGTGACTAGTCAACCAGGTGGAAAGTTGCAGGCTGAGATGCAGTGATTACTTCAAATGTTATGTCAGTAGAATGTTAAAGATAGAAATTAAATTGTACAAGCTGAGGAGCAAACACATGGTTTGAAAGCAGAAAAAGTAAATCTAAAATACTGCATTTCAAATATCAGAAATACAATGAGGCCTTATGAACAGTTTCCCAGGATAGAATAGTAAAAGGAAAGGTGTAGAATGAAATCTTGAAGGAGACAAAAATATACTTAGAGATCATCCTGGGAAAAGGAAGACAGTCCTTCCATAAATTGTCCACAAAGAAAGAGAGAGGAAAGATTAGAGAGAATAGTTAGCTATTTAAAATATGAGAAAAGATTAACATAATCTAGAGAGAAAATGAAGCTTTTACACTATGTTATATATCCATTTCCCCTCACACGTCTATCAGTACTATGGGGGTTTGTGTGTTACTGTGATGCTAAAGTCTATGCTACTGGTAATAGAAACACCAGCAGGGTCAACAATGGTGGACAGGTTTCACCTGAGCTTCTAGACTAAGATAGACTAGGGAGTAGGACCTGGTAGCCCAGTTCCAAAACAAGTACCCATTAAAAACATTATGAATAGCAGGGAAACACTGTCAGACACAGTTTGGAAAAATGATTCCCACAGGTTGGAAGACACACAAAAGATACCTAGGGAAGAGTTGCCTCATCAAAGTAGAATCTATGTTAATGACTGCAGTGGAATAAAGTCCCAGGCATCTCCATTTCCTAATGTGGCATGACTCAAAGTGGGGAGGAAAAACTGAAAACATTCACTAATAATTGGAATGTGCAATGCATGTAGTATGAATCTCAGAAATTAGAAATCATCAAAAGGGAAATGGAGTGTATAAACATAGACATTCTAAGCATCAGTGAGTTAAAATGGATTGGTATGGGCCATTTTGAAACAGATAATTATGTCATCTACTATGCTGGGAATGACAGATTTAAGAGGAATAGGGTTATATTCATCATCAAAAATGCCATCACAGGATCTGTCCTGAAGTACAAGTCTATCAGGGATAGAATAATATCCCTAGGCCTACAAGGAAGGCCAGGTATTATAACTATTGTTCAAATTTACACACCCATCACTAGGGCCACAAATGAAAAATTGGAAGATTTTTACCAGCTTCTGCAATCTGAAATAGATTGCACATGCATTCAAAATGTACTGATAATTACTGGTGACTAGAATGCAAAAGTTGGGAAAAATAGAAAATACCTCAGTATTTGGAAAATATGTCCTTGGTGATAGAAATGATGATGGAGATCATTGCATGATCAAATTTTGTCAGACCAATGATCCTTTTATTGCAAATACATTTTTCAACAACATAAACAAAAAAGCTATACATATGGAAGGTGCTTCAGGTTAGCTCAGTTGGTAAAGAACAGTTCTTTACTATCTGAGGACACAGGTTCAATCCTCAGAACCTCAAAAATGAGAGAAGGACATGACAATCCATTCCTGAAGCAATCCACAAACAATCAGCCATTGAATACCCTATGAGAGTTATTATGAGTCAGATCCAACTCCAGAGCATCTAACAATAACAATAATACACATAGAATTCACGAGATGGAACATTGTTGTTGTAGTTGTTAGAAATAGGAACTAAAGTAACTACATTTGTGGAAAGAGACAATGGAAAGACCCAATATCAAATGTCAGAACAAGATAAGGGATGATTGTGGACCAGACCATTAACTGCTCATATGCAGGATCAAACTTAAAATAAAAAATTTATAACAAGTATACAAAAGCCAAGGTATAATCTTGAGTATATTCCTCCTGAGGTCAGAGACCATCTTAAGAACAGATTTGATATGTTAAACACTAATGATAGAAGAACAAACAAGCTGTGGCATGATATCAAAGGCATCATTCATGAGGAGAGCAAAAGTTTATTAAAAAGACAGGAAAAAAAGAAAAGACCAAACTACATGTCAAAAGAGATTGTGAAACTTACCCTTGAACAATGAGCAGCTAAACTAAAGGGACGTTATGATGAAGTTAAAGAACTAAACAGAAGATTCCAAAGCACAGCTCATGATAACAAAATCAAATATTACAATGATGTGAAAAGAGCTGGAGATAGAAAACCAAAATAGAAGAATACTCTCTGTTTTCCTCTAGTTCAAGAAACTGAAGAAAAACATCTAAGCCTAGAGTGGCAATAGTGAAGGGTTTTACAGGGAAAATATCAAAAGACACAGAAACCATCAAAAAAAGTCAGAAGGAATACACAGAGTCATTATACTAAGAAGAATTCATGGATGATAAACCATTTCAAGAGGTTGCCCATGATCAGGAACCAATAGTACTGAGGACAAAGTGAAAGCTGCCTTGAAGGAATTAGCAAAACACAGACTCCAGAAATTGATAGGATAGCAATAGAGATGTTTTAACAAAGAGACACAGGATTGGAGGTGCTAACTTGTTCATGCCAAGAGATTTGGAAAACAGCAACCTGGCCAACTGACTTGCAGTCATCCATATTTGTACCTATTCCCAAGCAGGGAGATCCAACCAAATGTTAAAACTAGTGAACAATATCATTAATGTCACATACAAGTAAAATTTTGCTAAAGATCATTAAAATGTAGCATTACACATACAGGGACTGCCAGAAAATCAAGCCTGATTCAAAACAGGGCATGAGCCGTGACATCATTGCTGATATCAGACGAATATTAGCTGAAAGCAGAGAACAGCAAAAAGACGTCTATCTATGTTTTATTGACTATTCAAAGGCTATTGACTGTGTGGATCATAACAAACTATGAACAGTATTGCAAAGAATAAGAATACCAGAACATTTAATTGTGCTCATGAGGAATCTGTACATGGACTAGAAGGCAGTTGTTCCAAGAAAACAAGGAAACACTTCCTGGTATGAAGTTGAGAAAGGTGTGCATCAAGACTGTATTCTTTTACCATACCTCTTCAATCTCTATACCAAACCAATAATCTGAGAAGCTGGACTTTATGAAAAAGAGCATGAAATCTTGTTTGGAGGAAGACTTTTTAACAACCTGTGTTATAGAGATGGCACAACTCTCCTTGCTGAAAGCGAAAAGGATTAGAAATACTTACCGATGAAGATCTAAAAAACCCCACAACTTTCTGTATAGATTGTACCTCAACATTAACAAACAAAAAATCATTACAAATGGATCCATAAGCAACTTCATGATAAATGGAGAAAAGGATTGAGGTTGTACAACATTTTACTTTACTTGATTCTATAATCAACAGCCAGGAAAGCAGCAGTCAAGAAATCAAAAGACACATCAAATTGGGAAAAGCTCTTGCAAAAGAACTATTTATAGTGTTGAAAAGTAAAGGTGTCATTTTGAAAATGAAGGTGTGTCAGGACTCATGCTGTGGTATTTTCAGTCATACCATGTGGTTGTGAAAGCTGGACATTGAATAAAGGAGACAGGAAAAGAATTGATTCTTTTGAGTTATGGTACTGGAGTTGAATATTAAATATACCATGGACTGCAAAAAGAACCAACAGATCTGTCCTAGAGGAAGTGTAATACAGTGCTCCTTGAAAGCAAGGATAGCTAGACTGTGTCTGACATATTTTGAACATGTAGTCAGAAGGGACCAATCCCTGGAAAAAGACATCATGCTTGGGAGAGTAGCAGGTCAATAAAAAATGAAGACTCTGAACTACATGGATTGACACAATGTCTGCAACAATGGGCATAAATATAAAAAAGTTTGTGTGCCTGGTACAGAATCAGAGAGTATTTTATTCTGTTGTACATAGGGTTGCTATGAGTTGGACCTGACTCATGACACTTAATGACAACAAAATATGTCTGTTCGTGTCTCCTACTCTGGGAGAGCAATTGCAAAATTACTTCAGAATCACTTCCTATCCTGAATACACACCTTGAAATAAGATTTTACAGTAGTTTTCATCAGAGATAGAGTCTTATTTTTCCACTCTTTTAAAATGAGCTGTCTATGACTTGTTTGGCTAATAGAATTAGGCTACAGGGAAAGCATCAAATCTCTAAGCCTTATTGGAAAAAGGTCTTGCATTGCTCTTTCCTCTCTCTTTCTCTCTCTCTCTCTCTCTCTCTCTCTCTCTCTCTCACTCTCCTGTCTTCAATATAATGATACACTTAGCATAGCTTTTTCTTCTGTTTCCACTTAGTTTATAATAACACCTTGAGTCTAGTCTGCTGGATGATGAGAGATGACATAGATTAGAGAAAAGTTGTCCTACCTGAGGTCTTATTCATTTATTTTTGCATGCATTCATATATTTGTCTGTTTTGCAGTGCTGGGTGTTGAAATCAGGGCCTTGTGCATGCTAGACAAGTATTTCACCCCTGAGCCATGCCACCAGCCCCATTTTTATTTTTTATTTTGAGACACCGTCTCACCAAGCTTCACAGGCTGCCTTTGGCCTTGAACTTGCAATCCTCCTGCCTCAGGCTCCTAATTCACTAGGATTACATGTGCACACCATGTTTCCCTGGTCTAAGGTCATTTTAGAACAACTAGTGCCTAAGTCCACCAACCAGGGAACTGTAAAGAGATACCAGTTGAGGTGAGCTAAATCTAGATCCTATCAGTACAATCACACTGCTGTCCAATAGACTAACAAACACAAATCCATCTTATCTTAGTAGGCACAAAGAGCTTTGTGGTTATTTGTGACACAATTGGAGTTACTATCGATAACTACTACATCCACTCAAAATTGACGTATCTCTGAATCATTGTATCATTAAATGTAATAGCTTTAGAAACTAATCTAGATTTAGAACTAATAGGTGAGTCTTAAAAGTATTTTCTTTATGAATCAATGGAACAGTTGGATGTGTAAATTGAAGAATAAAATATCCAAAAGTATCAGAAATTACCTGTTAGGTATTAATTAAGAAAACAGTTGAATGTCATACATTATGATAAGGAGTCATGATGCTGTGTATATGATCATGACAATTTATATTTCTATGTTTTAAAAAAACTTAAAACTATTGTTATTTTAGGATACTTTATTGATTTAAAAATAGCTTTCACATATTTCATTTTCCTTTGATTTTCATTGAAAATTTGTGTCTGAGGTAAATATTTACATGTATATTTCATAGATGCATTTTGGAAGGACTAATCATCAAGGTAGGGATTTAGTTCACTTGGTAGAGTGCTCCTTTATGCTCTCTTAGGTCTTGAGTTCAATCCTCAGTACCCCAGAAATGGGAGAAGAGCCTGGCAGCCCATTCCCAAGACAATCCTGAAACAACCAGCCATTGAAAACCCTATGAATAGCAGAGAAGCACTGGCGTAGTGCTGGGCATGGTGCAGTGCTCGGTAGGCTCTGTTGCTCATAGAGTTACTCTTAGTTGGCTCAAATCAGTGGCACCTAACAACAACAACAACAAATTAATCACCCACAGACAAATCTCAAAGTATTCTAATATAATTTATATTAATCATTTCATTGCATAAGAAAAGCTGACTATTTTAAGAAAAGTAACTTAGTGGAATGGGAGGCATTGGAAGATTTTAAAGAGATAATGACTAATATTTTTTTTAATGCTTAAAAATATTCATCCATAGGGAATAATGAAAATTAAGAATGATTTCATAGTGGATAATAATATAAATTATTTTGATTACTAATTTAAATATATTTGATATAATGATGTAAACATCATTTCTATTCCTGCCCTTAGATAACACAAGTTAATAAGAACTAGGAAAAACTATGAAGTCAAATCCAACATTTCCAAAATGAAGTAGCTAATTAGCTAATGTTTATAATTTTTTAAAAAATATTTCTTAGAAATACTTAGGACAATTATATATATGGCATTCCTTTTTCTAAAATTTAGAGTCATTATTAGAATCTTACTGACTGGATATTTTTATTTTCATTTTCTTTTAGAGTCAATATAGTAAAAACAAAAGAGAAAAAGTCAATATATGTAAGTGATATAATAAAAATAAGACTTGAAGGCATGGACATGACTTTGCTAAAATAACAGTAAAAAACATTTTGAAACTATTTCCTCAAGCTGTGGTTTATTGAAACGTGTTACATATATTTGATTCATGTAAAGGCCTACAAAGAAACTGACAAGTCATTTTTTCTCTTTAGGTCACTTTCATCTTCTATGCCTACCTGTCTCTTTAGCAATTATTTTCCAAAAGAGACTTATAAGCTATCCAAACCTTTGAATCAGTAAGTATTAGTCTACAAAGATAGTCTGATCATCTCATTGAATGCCTCTCTAGTGATTGTTTTTGTTCTAATTATGTATTTCTCAGGAAGTATTGCAGAAGTGTATGATAAATATTAACCACAAAATGTCTTGTACGCTTACTATTCCCCTTGTCTTAATGATGTAATCAACTATGCTAAAATCTTTGTTTCTATACTGATTTTTGAAATTTGTAAGATATTTAGTTTTTTCTCACTCTCACCATAGATTTTCTGCCAATCCTCTGGTTCTTTCTGTTCTAGAAAAGTAGACTATGGCAATCTGTTTATGGAGGGAAAAAAATCTTTAGTTGCAAGAGGATCCAGGACCCATCAGTTTAATATGAAACTTAAGTATAAAATCGTAATGAGAGAGTAATTCTCAAGTACAACAGGTAATATAATTGCTCGACAATAATTTTAAGACCTGATAAAATCATGGTAAACTTACTCTGAGACATTTCTTTTATATATTTAATCATTCATATCACAGTGGTTTTATTTTTCCTTTTTCAAAGTCGCTCTGAGCAGAAGTACCATTGTCATGAGATAAAAACAGGACAAAAACTGAGACACTACCTTGGTTAATGGTGCACAGAATTCAGTGGTGATAGTAGGCAAGTGTAGAATCAAAATATACCATAAGTCTTTAATGGTAGACAGTAACCTGTAATTACCACATACTTCAATAAAATGGATAAAAATTAAATAAGTAAGGAAGAGAGGAAAGAACAGAGGAGAGAGAAAGAGATGACTTACTCTTACTTTACATAAACCCCTAAGAACCTAAACCCTAAACCCTCCAAGGCTCCTTGTGGAGAATGATCAGAATAATAACCCCAGCTATGAGGGAAATAGTTTTTAAATGTCTGGAATATAAGTGTCCAATTTATATACTTATAATTCTCTTCAGATGCCATATCACTGGGATTCAGTTGAATCTCATCTCTTAGCATCTACCTAAAGCCCGTTGTCCAAATGGTTTATGAAACTACATATACATAAATATATTTTACCTAGAAAAAGTTTCCTCTATTTTAGGGGAGAATATAAATAAGAAACAAAAGGAGAATATTATAAATTAAAGTGTATTTTATTAACTACATTGAGCATCTCCATTCTCAGATTTCTGAACTAACTTCAAAGACAAATTGTTTATAATACTGGGCTATTATAGTTTTGTCAAAGTTATAGGCCAAATCACAAAAATAAGTCACATATTTAGGCTTATTATTATAGAGCACTCTCAAACAAAAAGTTATTATTCAGGAAAACAAAAATCATTAAATTTTGTTCTACACTCTTAAGGATGAATCTTAATCTTAAATAACTTTACAAATGATAGATATCTAGCTAACTAGATAATAGATAAAGTTAAGTCTGAAGGAAGCCTCATAACCATGAGCAGGCATTAAAGTTGAGAAGATTGGGCAAACATATTTTTTCTAGATGGGAATAAAATAAAAGTTAATAACTAGGGGAAAATAGAAAGGTGGAGGTTATTTTATCAGCTTTATTATTTATAGAAGCTCTATGGGAAAATAAAGATGAGGTGGCAATAATGTGCTTGCTTACAATGACTATTCTATTTAGCCATAAGAGTTAGGAGCCATTTTCACACATGTGACTTGTCCTAGTAAATCAATCAGAGTGTAGAGAAACTCAGAAGAATCACTGTTATCTGATTTCTGAGAGGAAAAGTCAGAGTTATAATTTTTAAATTCCCTATAACCATATAAATCAATCCAACACTCTAAGTAGAAATCCAGGGCTGGGAAGAACCCAATGTTAGCCAAACAGTGCAGTTGAGGCACATTCCACCAGAAGGCCAAGTCTGCCCAAGACTTCAGACCCCAGATCCAAAAAGGTAAGGTCCAAGTACAAAGTTAGTCAATAACCCACTTAAAACCATTGTCGCTTCTGACAACAATTGCCTCATTATTGAAAGCATAAATTGCACACAAAGTAATTACTTTGCTAGTATCTAAGAATATGATTTCATATCATAATAACACTTTAACATAAAAGTAACTATAGCAAATATACAAAGAATAAAAGAAAACTAGATAATATTATAAAAGTGACCTTTAATAAGAAAAAGCTGTATTCATTCATAAGAGGGAACGAAGTACAAACCAACTGGTGATAATAGACTAAATCACTACTTGAAGAAGGAAAAGAAAATATTCTTCTCAATACTATTTCTTATTTACATTTTCAAATCCCTTTTTTATTACCTGAAAATAATGCCTGAAAACATTTCAATTCTGGTACACATATATAACAGTTGGGTCTTATTTAAAAAGAGCTAATGGAAAGATAGGTTTTTATATATTAAATTTTGCTACATAGGTAGATAGGGCTGGGATTTGGCTCAGTGGGTAGAACGCTGCGCTGCAGTCTCTGAGGTCCTGAGTTCAATTCCTAGCACCGCAAAAATGGGAGAAGGACCTGGCAATCCACTCCCAAGGCAATCCCGAAGCACTCAGCCATTGAAAACCCTATGAGGGTCGCTATGAGTCGGATACCGACTCGACGGCACCTAACAACAACAACAAACATAGGTAGATAAGTGGTTAGAATTCAAACATTCATAATAGTAAGACACTTGCACTGTGAATAAATTGTATTGTAGATATTTTTTAAAAAAATATTTTTTACTTTAGTAGAAAATACTATTATTGATCTTTCATACATACTAAACATTTACTTTAAAAATAATAATATTCAGTAGTTTAAATGTAAAGAAATACATTTGTTGTATACATACTGAAGTGGTACATGCATATATATTGACTATTAAATAAGTGTTTAGTTACACCATTGAGGTACAAGTGACACTTGAGAAAGAAAAGCATAGTAGAGGATACTTAATATGAAGTGATCTAAACAGAGTGTGGTGGCAATGGCCTCTAATTTCAGCAATTCTGGAAGTGGAAGCAAGAGGATCTTGAGTTTGATGCCAGAAGCAGCTTCTATAACTTAGAGCTTATCTCAAAACAAAAGAAAAATTAATAATAATAATAATAATAATAATAATAATAATAATAATAATAGTAATAGGCTAGTAGCACAGCTCACTGGTAGAGGTCATACCTAGAATGCATAAGACCCTGGGCTCAAAACCCAAGTACTGAAAAGAACAATCATGGGTTGATCTGGATAACTTCTTCCTAACTTAGGCACTCCACATAACTCTCAATGGCCTTGGTGATCATCACTTCGACTCCCCATTTCTTCTCTTGTAAACTGGCCAGTGTTTTAGTCTCTTTCCATTGCTGATAGTCCAACATCAATACAAGTTAAAACCAAATATATACAAGAAATTATGATACAACTTCTTCTCTCTTAGCAAAATCCTTTTCCCTGTTAGCAAAATAATTCCTGTTTCCTAGCTCATGTTCAATGTTAGTCACATTTATTTTAACTTGGTGCTAGAAATTTTTCTGTAGTTACAGTCAAATACTTAATAAGTCCCCCTTTAATCTCTCTAAAGCTAATTTAGCTTTAAAATGTAACCTATCTGACAACTTTTATCTCTTAATTTAATGCACTTGCAGTCAGTCGGCTAGACATCAGTGCCTTATTTCTAGCTATTTCTCATTCTTATCACCTGTAAGAATCTTTCTGTCTCCGCCTTATCATGCAATTATACAGTCTTTAGTGGTTTCATTTCCCTCCTTCTCTGAGCAGCACTCATGCTAGCATATCAGTGTGATAGGCTGCATATTTCTAATAGAACCATGTTCTCTTGTGAATCTCATGTTGGCCAGTAGGATGAGAGAATTAATCCATTTAATATTGATTTAACAAATCAAATGCTTTTGTAACTGTGATATTTATTTCAAATATACAGAATGGTAAGTCACCAAATATATTATTATAGAATATACCATTGTTAAAAAAGTTTGCTTTTTTATTGTAAGAAATGATGGCATATGATTCAAGGGTTTCCTTTTCTCTCACTGGGAATAAGCTTGCCTGACACAGTTGCTTGAATAATTCATGAGAGAAGAATAAAAGATTTATCAATAAAAATAGGGTCAAATTCTCTTGTGGATCTTTAGAATATAAGTATATACTAGAACAGCATCAGAGGAAAGCTATATATTGAATATTCAATTTAAATTTTCATCCAGTGCAGGTCTTTGTTAATAACATAATGTAATAAATTCCTACCCCACCACAAAGCCTGTGATATTTCAGAATCACTGGTTTTTAAATATTACTCTGGGGAAAAAGCTTCTCATGCCTCTGAAATAATTTTCCACTATATTAGCTTTTAAGAACCACTCAATTTATCATAATAAGGGAAGTGTTAGTTGTATAGCCCCATGTAGCAAGACATTGAAAAAATATTACCACATAGACTACCAACATACGATGTGATGTTTGCTTCATATATTCCCATGGGTATATTTATGCTATATATGCTTATACTTAATGAAGATATAGGCGAATGATACCATGTGTATGTGATTATACTACAGGTGCATCTTTACTAAGAGTAAAGGAAGAAATGACAGCTAATTTCTCCACATACAGCAATAATGACTCTGACAGGTTGCTGCCAAATAATCAGGGGCTTTCCCGAATTAGTGCACCTGCCAAAAGTGAAACCAATGCCATTAGAATTAGTCCTAAATTATACTGGCTATCTCAAACTTCTCATTAATGTATTGGTTATAATTAAAATAAACTAATTAATTAGAATTATAATATCACTGTACATAAATGGTGAGCTTACATTGGAGAGACAAATGGCACTTTGGGTTTCTGGAGTGGTGTCTAAAGATAATAAGGGTGAACTGAATTTAGAAATCTCACATATTAAACATGTAGAAAAAATCATTACTTATAGTTTTCACAAACATCCTAACTTTGACAATTTCCTACTAAAATAATTTCTTTTTCTCAGGAAATCTCACTCCAGGAAGGCATAATATGATTGTGATGACTTAGTAACTTTTAGTCACATTGCCCTACTGTATCCGTTACATTTTTGTCACTGTGACCAAATATCCAACAAAACAATTTAAAGGGGGAATTATTTATTTTGGCTCACCATTTCAGAGGGTTCAGTCCATCACAATGGGGAGGGTATGGCACAGCAGAGCAGCCAGGAATCCTGAAAGCCAGGAATCAGAGAAAGAGTGTGTGAGAGACCAACTGGCTTCTCTTTTCTCTTCTTTTATTCCATCAGATTCTCTGTCTTCATTCAGGCTGGGTCTACCTCCTCAGTTCATCCTCTCTGTAAATGCCCATACGGATCCACGCAGAGGTGAATGCCTTACTAGTGTTGTTGTTGTTAGGTGCATCAGAGTTGGGTCTGACTTAGAGCAACCCTGTTTACTAGAGATGAAGCACTACCTGACCCTGTCCCATGCCTGGCACTATTGTCAATGTACGTGATTCTAAATCCAGTCAAGTTGACAATGAAAATTAATCATCACACTTACATATGTTTAAAAGTATCAAGGCACCAATTATTTAAAAAAAAAACTTATTAATAATAGTTAATGTACATTGTGTTGTGAATGCTATGTGATAGTGTCTTTTGAAATGTCATCCTGCCTGAGCCTATGCAAACACCTCTGTGTGAAACAAACACTTATTATGATAAGGAGATCTAAATGGTTCTTAAAAGCTAGTATAGTGGAAAATTGTTATAGAAGCATGAAAGAATTTTTTCCTAGAGTACTATTTAAAAATCAGTGATTCTGAAATATCCCAGATTTTGTAGTAGGGTAAGAATTCCTTTTATTAAGTCATTAGCAAAGAGAAGACCTCTACAGGTTTTAGGCCAGATAATACACACAAAAATGTATTTCATTAGTCTTTTAAAAAAGCACATGATTTTAACAATGTGATGTTCTAAACATATTTGACCGTTTATTGCTCATGTATTATCATGACGAAAGACAATTCCTAAAGACTGGAGATGTTGAAATGAATAATGAATTTACTATTAGTCTTATTTATGGTATCAATATCCTACCAATTGATTTATAGAACAAGAGTTGTAGATTCTTTTGGATAATATGGCAAAGATTACTAAATGTGAACCCATATATTAGGAAACAACGTATAATCATCACTATTTACTTAGACTTAAATTCCAAGGAATGACAAGATTAATTTAAAAATTACATATTTTAAAATTGCATATTTAAAAATTACATAAAATTTTTAAATTACATATTTTTCTTTCTTGAGAATTTTCTCTCATTCACATACAAGTTATTAGGAGTGCTGCATATAGCAAAGAAATCTGAATTAAAAACAAAGTGTACAATTTCTTTTGCAGAGAATATTTTTAAAGAACAGAGGACTGAGACACAGTGAGTCAAGTCCTCATTCTAATAGTATTTCATGAGCTATACTTATACATGGTGAGAATTGTGTTCTCAGGATTTTAATGTATTCCTGATATATTGTCAGCATTGGAGGAATAGCACTTTTTAAATTTACTCTAAGTTATGTCAGAGGTGATTTCTTAACTTAGTAGGATCTGGTAATAGCTATGAAAAATTCATAATTTCTGATGAGCAATGAACATTTTTTGTTATACTCAAGCAATGAACATTTTTAGCTATATATATCAGCATTGAATTAAACTATGTCATTGTATGGGCACATAAATTGTTGTATTATTACTACCCATTTTCCTAAAACAATATTGTATAATAATAATTGTTAATAATAATTTTACATATATTATGTGCTAAGGACTCTATATAGGTACTATTTACAGATTTTCCTTTTATCACTTATGTTAACGCTCTTCATAACATAGTTGCAGAGTAACACTGGCAGAGCAGCATGTGGATGCAGAACAAAAACAGGGATTCAAAACACAAGACTTTGGTCATAAACATAAAAGCAAAGAGTATAACAGATTCTTTATTGAATAATATAGCCTATTATACTATTAATCTTCAAATGTAATCAAGAACAAAGCCCCAGTCCTTAAATGATGAAAACTAAGATTCACAGATGGTATGGAGTGAAAATAGTCTTTATTAAATGCATCAGCAATTGACCTAAGGGCTTCCTTATAATTAAGCACCTGCTCACATTACTATTATGTACATGAGCCCTTGAGGACAAAAGTAATAACATTTTTAGACTTCTTTGAAGTGCTTTAATTTAAAAAATTCTTGAAAAATTTTAAATAAACAAATTTTGAAATGGATCTCATTCAATTCAGCATGCATATAATAAGTGCCTTAATGTATAATGCATAGCACCAGTTTATTGAAATAAAAATAGGTAAATAAAAACTTGAGTCAAATTACCATCAATGTAATTGGAAAGACAAACAAGAAGTACAAGATAACTTGATATATGTTAAGATAAATATATGGCCAGGGTACTCTTGAAGCAGAAAATGCATCCCAAATCTAGATCTGACTGAATCAGGAATGATCAGCAAAGATTAAACACTAGGAAATAAAATAAAACCACAGTATGGTCTAGAGGAAAGAAGAGCATGAAATGCAAGACATAAGGAAACATTGGTACACACAAGGGTAAGCTGAGCCCCATTAGGATGCATGGAGGTACCAATGTCTTCACCACCTCAAAATTCCAAACATTGGTAATGGTGGTGGTGCTCACTGTATAGAAGATCATTGCCATGGATTCCAAATTAATTAGGTACCTGACCATGGATTCAGCAAGGCTGGGGAGAGAAGTCTAGCCAGAGGGGGAAGACCAGCAGTTGTGACTGGAAGGTGTGAGAATAATTTCAGGGCTCTGTGCCATGTACCCATGATCATTTCTGTGTGGAGAAAAAAAAGGTAAGTATACCTTTTTTTTTTCTTTTCTGCCTTCTATTTCCTACTACCAAAAAAAAAAATCTCATTTGGCTCCCATAATTAGAAACATGAAAGGAATGGAATTATGGGAAAGGCAGTTGCAATCTAGTTAAACTGACATAATACAAACCTACCCTATTGCCTGAATATTCAAATGCATTTGGATACTAGAGATGAGAAATGTAAATAAGACATTCACACTTTGATAAGAGCTCAATTATATTTGAACAATGCATATTAGTATAGCAGAAGCATCTGCTATACAAGGAGGGATATACTCAAGGTCATACCTTGGCTCTCACACACTTGTTCTAATTTTCTAAGCAGGTACTCATATAGAGACTTAAAACATCCCTAGTTTTTCTGACCTGTAATAATTTTCAACCCCACACACCTTTCAGGGGCTTGTATATTGCTATGAGACTGAAAGCTATGCCACAGGTATCTCAGAAATTCAACAGGGTTTCCCATGGTGGACAGTTTTCACTTGAACTTTCAGACTAAGACAGACTAGGGAGCAGGACCTGGCAACACACTCCTGAAACAACTAGCCATTGAAAAGCCTATGAATAGCAGGGAAACACTGTCAGATATAGTGCTGGAAAATGAGCCCCCCAGGTTGGAAGGCACTCAGAAGACTACTGGGGAAGAGTTACCTCCTCAAAGTAGAGTCTACATTGATGATGGAAATGGAGTAAAGCCCCAGGGACCTCCATTTTCTGATGTGGCATGACTAAAAATGAGGAGAAACAACTATAAACACACATTAATAATTAGAACATGAAAATGCACATAGTATTAAACTAGGAAAATTATAAATCATTAAAAGAGAAATGGAGCACATAAACATTGACATTCTAGGCATCAGTGAGCTAATATGGATGGGAATGAGCCATTTTGTGTCAGATAATCCTATGGTCTCCTATGCTGGAAATGAAAATTAAGGACAATGGGTTGCATTCATCATGAAAAAAGCAATCTCAAGATCTGTCCTGAAATACAATGCTCTCAGTGATAGAACAATATCCATATACCTACAAGGAATGACAGTTAATATGACTATTATCCAAATTCATGCACTCACCACTAAGGCCACAAATGAAGATAGAGAACATTTCTACCAGTTTCTACAATCTGAAATAGATCAAACATGCAATCAAGACATACTTATAATTATTGTTGACTGGAATGCAAAAGTTGTAAACAAAGAAGTATGTTTAATAGACGGGACAAAAGGCCTTGGTGACAGAAATGATGCTTGAGATCGCATGAGTTTGTCAGACCAATGACCTTTTCATAGCAAATGCTTTTTTTGCCAACATAGATGGCAACTATACACATGGACTTCACCATATGGAACATGCATGAATCAAATTGACTACATTTGTGGAAAGAAACAATGGAAAAGCTCCATATCAAATGTTAGAACAAGACCAGGTGCTGATGATGGATCAGACTATCAACTGTTCATATGCAAATTCAAACTGAAACTGAAGAAAATTAGAACAAGTGTGTGAGAGCCAATGTATGACCTTGAGTATATCCCTCCTTGTTCAGAGATCACCTCAAGAACAGGTTGATGTACTTACTAGACACTAATGATCAAAGAACAATGAGTTGTGCCGTGACATCATAGACATCATGCATGAGGAAAGCAAATGATCACTAAAAGGACAAGAAAAAAGAAAAGACCAAATTACATGTCAAAAGACGAGCCTATACAAAAAGATTTGGTAGATGAACAACCATTCCAAGAGGTTGCATATGATCAGGCACCACTGGTACAGAAGGAGGAAGTGGAAGCTGCCTTGACGGAACTGGCAAAACACAATATTCTAGGAGTTGATGGGAATACCAACAGAGATATTTCAACAAACAGATGCATCACTGGAGGTGCTAACATTTTTATGTCAAAAGATTTGTAAAATGATACTGCCCAACTGACTGGAAGAGATCCATATTTGTGCCTATTCCCAAGAAAGAGGATCCAACTGAATGTGGAAATTGTCAAACAATATCATCAATATCACATACAAGCAATTTTTTACTAAAGATCATTCAAAAGTGACTGCAGCAGTATATAGACCGGAACTACCAGAAAAATCAAGCTGGACTCCAAAGCGATTGGGAACCAGAGACATCACTGCTGATTTCAAATGGATATCAGCCCAAAGCAGAGAATATCAGAAGATGTCTACTTTTTTTGACTATTCAAAGCATTTGACTGTGTAGATCATAACAAATTATGGATAGCACTGGGAAAAATGGGAATACCAGAGCACTAATTGTGCTCATGAGAAATCTGTACGTAGACCAGGAGGCAGTTTTTCAAACATAACAAGGAAACACTGCCTGGTTCATAAAGTTGAGAAAGGTGTATGTTGGGGTTGTATTCTTTCACTATACATCTTCAATCTCTATACTGAGCAAATACTCTGAGAAGTGGGATTTTATGAAGAAGAACATGGCATCAGGATTGGAATGGGACTCATTAACAACTTACATTATGCAGATGACACAACTCTGCTTGGTGAAAGTGAAGCAGATTTGAAATATTTACTGATGAAGATCAAAGAACACAGCCTTCAGTATGGATTGTGACTCAACATCAACAAAACAAAAATCCTTACAATTGGATCAGTATACAACTTCACAATAAATGAAGAGAAAATTGAGTTTGTTCACGATTTTGCTTTCCTTGGTTCTACAGTTGACACATGTGGAAGCAGCCATCAAGAAATCAAAAGATGCATTGCTTTGGGAAAAGCTGTGGTAAAAATCTCTTTAAATTATTAAAAAGTAAAGATGTTACAATGAAGAGGAAAGTTCCCCTGATTCATGTCATAGTATTTTCAGTCACATGATATGGTTGTGAAAGCTTGATATTGAACAAAGAGACAAAAGAAAAATTGATGCTTTAGAATTACAGTGCTGGAGATGATTATTGAATATAATATTGTCTACCAAAGGAACCAAGTGATCTGTCCCAGAAGAAGTACAACCAGAGTGTTCCTTGGAAGAAAGGATGGCTAGATTGTGCTGTACTTATTTTGGACATGAAATCAGGAGAGATCAATCCCTGGAGAAGGACATAATGTTTGGGAGAGTGGCAGGTCAAGAAAAAAAGGAAAATCCTCCACTAAATGGATTGACACAGTGTCTGTAACAATGGGCTTAAACACAAATAACATTTTGTGCCTGGCACAGAATCGGGTCACTATGTACATAGGGTCACTATGAGTTGGGCCTGACTGAATGACACCTAACAACAACAATAATAATTTTCATTTATATTTTATATACTATGATTTCTTAAAATGTGTACTATTATAGTGCCCTACCTCAGAAATGTTCCATTTATGGTTTTGGCATGGTGGCTCATGCCTGTAATCCCAGTGGAGACTCAAGTGGAGCAGACAAGAGGAAGGTGAGTTGGAGGCCAGAAGAAATTCTTAGTTTGCAAATATCAAAAGGAAATTTTAAATATATTCACGGGCATATGTATTTTAAATAGATTGATAACTGCCTAATATGAGGCATTGGTGGTAAGTATATATATAAAATAGGGTAACAACAACAACAACAATGTTTTAAAATTACAATCCAAACACCATTAAAATGAACTTTTACATTTATGGTACAATAGCAAATAAACTCTTTAAAACACATATTTAAAAATATTGTCAATGTCAATGAGATTTTTTATAATAAAACTAATATAAGAACATTGTTGTGTACTTATATGATCCTTTTACAAATGCAAGTCAGAAAATTTTATATTCATAGAATAATTTCCTCTATTTACAACAAATTGACATAAAAATGGTTTGTGAGAAGATGTTTACACACCAGATCCTCAGTTGAGATACGGCGATATTACAGCAAAGTAGGAACACATGCAGAGAATGTGAGCTGGCCTGCCATAACACCTTGACTACCCTGTGTGTCTCACAATGGTTTACTTAATGTCATCACATCTCACACCTTTTATCTCTTAACATAGGAAATGACATTATTTTGTACACATAGCTTTATTTCAAGTAGAGTATAAATAAAATATTTCATATAAGTTAAATTTGTTAAGTATTTACCAAGTACTGTGAAAATCCACTAAAGAGTGTATATAAACCATGTAGCCTTGGAGAAAGTTAGTTTGCTTTGTCACTGTGTTTCTGTTATTTGTATACCCACTTGTTATCACTAATGATCCACTTAATGTTTCTTGAATGTTGTTTTTTGAAGTCCATCAACAGCCTTAAATTTAATGCACTGTTTCAGCCTGTTATAATCCTTGATATGAAAATCACATCATTATGCCACCAGTGCCACTAATCATATTTATATTTCACATTGAATTCTTCTCAGCATTGTAACCTACTTCTAAATTGTTAATTTTTTTTTCTTCTACAAACTCCATTGAAATGAGGACCTCTGAAGTTACTATTGTTGATACTCATTTATTACACAGTTTTGCCAAGGAGACTTTCACCTTGTACTCTTGTGACTAAGAGGCATATTTGTGACTAATGTTCAAATCTATATCTCCTGCATGATATAATACACAATATATAATATAAATATATGATATATACATACAATATCCATACTTCTCCCTGGTTATATATAAAGCCCTATGTATATTAAAATTGATAATGCTTTTTTGTGATCCACAGATCTGCCTTTCCAAATAGCTGCCTCTTCTTAAAATTTGTACATATAAAATTATATTATACATAATTATGTATACATAATTATACATAATTATGTAATTACAAATTATGTAATTATACATAATTTCATATATTCATAATTTTATATATATATATATCAGCCTATAAACTATTTAAAGTGATTGGGGTATTTCAGTTGATAGAGTGCTGCTCTGCAGTCTCTGAGAAAGGAGGTTTGATACCCAACAGCGCAGAAATAGGAGGAGTGGCAATCCACTCCCTGTTATGCAGATGACACAACTCTGCTTGGTGAAGCTGTAGTATTTGAAACATTTGCTGATGAAAATCAAAGAACAGAGCGTTCAGTATGGACTATGCCTCAACATGAAAA
This sequence comes from Pedetes capensis, assembly GCA_007922755.1. Lineage (NCBI taxonomy): Eukaryota > Metazoa > Chordata > Mammalia > Rodentia > Pedetidae > Pedetes > Pedetes capensis. The sequence goes on from VMDO01011651.1 coordinate 60,792, forward strand.
AAAAAACCTTACAACTGGGTCAGTTAGCAGCTTCATGGTGGATGGGGAAAAGATTTAAGTAGCCCAAGATTTTCCTTACTTGGTTCTATAATTAACACCCATGGAAGCAGCAGTCAAGAAATCAAAAGACATTGCCTTGGTAAAAACTGTGGCCAAAGATCTTTCTAAAATATTGAAAAGTAAAGATGTTACATTGAAGATGAAGCTGTGCCTAACTCATGTCACAGTATTTTCAGTTGCATCATATGGCTGTGAAAGCTGGACATTGAACAAGGGAGACAGGAGAAGAATTGATGCTTTTGGATTATGGAACTGGAGATAATTATTGAGTATACCATGGACTGCCAAAAGAATCAACAGATCTGTCTTAGAAGGAGTGCAACCAGAGTGCTCCTTGGAAGCAAGGATGGCTAGACTGCATCTTACATATTTTGGACATGTAGTCAGGAGGGACCAATCTCTGGAGAAGGACATTATGTTTGAAAGAGTGGCAGGTCAACAACAAAAAATAAAGGAAAATCCTCAACTAGATGGATTGACAGTGTTTGCAACAACAGGTTTAACATAAGATTTTGTGCCTGGCACAGAATTGGGGAGTGGTTCTTTCTTTTGTACACAGAGTTGCTATGAGCCGGACCCTACTCAAAGGCAACTGACAACCACCAGTAATATCACATAAAGTCTCATATATTTTCTATTGTCATAATGCTAGATTTTATATACTTTGCTATATTCTGATATCTACTAAAATGATTGATTATATCATATAAATGTGGACAACTTTAACGGAAACTCACCAAAAGAATTAGTTAAGTTCCTTCTATTTTGTCCAAGGATATCCATTGAGTCTCAGATAGTACTTTTTATTTTTCTCTGCCTTTTGAAGTATAATTGACAAAAAATAGTTAATATTCAAGGTCAGCAAAATAATGTTTTGAAATGCATATACATTGTGAAATTTTTATCATTACCAAGTAAATGAATATATTCATCACTTCACATAATTACTTTCCTGCATGTTTGTTCAGTGGGAATAGTTATGATCTACTCTCTTAGAAAATTTCAAATATAAAATATATTTTTATTATCTATAGTCACCATGTTTTACATTGTTCTTGTTGTTGTTATATGCCATTAAGTTGGATCCAACTTATAATGACACTCATGGAGTTTTGAATGGCTGATTTTTTTGGGATTGTTTCAGGAGTGGACTGTCATATCCTTCTGCTGTATGGTAGATATTAAGTCACCACAACTTATTTATTTTATTACTATAAGGTTACATTCTCTGACCAAAGTCTCTCCATTGTCCCTGTGCCTCAACTACCGATAACCACCCTTCTATCCTCTGTTTCTACGAGCTCAACTTTTTTAGAATTTTATGGTAGTGAGATCAAGCAATGTTTGTCTTTTCATGTCTGACTTATTTCATTTATAATTTCCTCAAGATTTATCCATTTTGTCACAAATGGATGTCTATATTTTTAAGGATGAATAACATTCTATATATAATATCCTATATGTATAATAATATCCATATATATGTATATGTATATTTGTACACAAATACTCCACATTTTCTTTATCCATTCATTAATGAATACTCAAATTGTTTCTATATCTTGTCAATTATGAATACTATTTACAAGGACATAATAGTGCAGATATCTCTTCAAAATATTGATTTTATAAGGGGTTACTCTCTGATGTATAAAGAACTCATACAATTCAATAGCAAAAAACAAAAATAAAAAAATAAATAACTCAAATCTCAAGTATACACAGTTGATTTTCATTATTCTCAACATTTATGTTCTTTAAAGTCACCATGACGATTGTTGTTCTTGTTGTTAAGGTGCCATCAAGTCAGTGTCTCAACTCATAGCAACCCTACTTACAACAGGTGAGACAGTATTATTAGTGCTTCTCTGTTATTCATAGAGTTTTCAATGGCTGATTGTTTTTTGGGAATGGGTTGCTCGGCCCTTCTCCCAAGACCATGAACATTAGATGAACAAATATTGAGCCACTGGTGTTCATAGGGGAAAAACAGAGCTAGAGTCTTGAAACCTTCTTTCTTTCTTTCTTTCTTTCTTTCTTTCTTTCTTTTTCTTTCTTTCTTTGTCAATGGAAGTGCCATTTGCAGTATATAGGTTTCTTTGCAAGGTCTTTGTAAAACAAGCCTGTTTTGTCAGCATGACAATAATACTCTAATGTAAACTTTCTCCTGTATAACACTTAGTAGGTATTCTCAAAATCCCTCCCCATCATCCAGATGTGCAGAACATGCCTTGTTTGCAAACTTAACATATTTCATAATTCATGTCATCTTTTGAAACAGGGGAGCCAGACAGCTCTAATCATGAAGTGTTGAACATTATACTAAATTTTTTTCATTTTCAATCTCATAATTCTATCCATAGCAGTGTTTTCGAGTCTTCTGTTATCTTGTACACCCACAATTTTAGCCAAATTCACACTTTTACTATAGCTTCATGATGTTACTACACGATTTTACTTCATGATTTTTTGTTGTCATTTTGTATTTAACATAATGTTACTTTGCCACTTCTTGGAGTGGTTTTACATAGAAATCAGTGAATTTTCTCCTTCTGTTCTGGATATAGGGCATTGGTAATTCACTAACACTGAAGTCCTAGACAACAGCATTATAATTTATGCCCAAATAAACTTAACTAATTCATACATTTTCTATATAAAGTACACCACAGCCTTTTTGCTTATAGAAATGCTCATTACTTCCTCAGGTTTATTAGCCAGTTTAAACAGCAAAATTACAAACAAAAAGCTCTCCCCAAAATGCAAAAGATTTGGCAGTAAATAGGCCATAAAAAAGACACTTTACTGCAGTATGAAAGCTGAGACAAGAAGGCAGACCACTGTCTTCTTCATTCTGAACTGAGATATTTACATAATTTTAATGACTCAAATTTCTATCCATTCTGCAGTTGCCTGTGAACGACTACAAAAGCACCATGAGTGTTGCTTTTGAGGTTTCAAATATATTTTAGCAAGCAGACTAATTTAGAAATAATAAGTCTACTGCATTAAGCTACCACCTCTATTCTACTTCGGAAGTACTTTATCAGATTACAGGTATTTTAGAGATTCTAAAGGATGAAGAAAAGTCAATATGTCATATATTGAATATTAGTCTATTGTTGTTGTTAGGTGCCGTCAAGTCAGGTCTGACTCACAGTGACCCTCACAGGGTTTTTAGTGACTGATTGTTTTTGGATTGTTTATTGTTGACATTGTCATTGGATATAAACTGTTTTTAGTTTTCTGATTTTTTTCTAGATCTTTTTCATTCAGATAACTGTTTAGAAAATTTCAGATGATTAAATATAATGAACTATCAGATTAGGAAGATTTGTAGGTTTGGCTTCACTAGAACTTGCTTATTTTATAAATATCAAATGATATATTTAGAAATTTGCAGAACACTGTAAATTACTGTTCTTTTTATTTTTATATAATTTTAGAAATAGTTTTCAAATGTTAGTATGTTTTAATTTAAGTGCAAATAAGAAATTACAAACAATGCACTATGTAATGGAGCTGTCCTAAGCAAAAATGCTAGGAAAAAATATTTTTAGAGTGAAGATACCACATCTTCCCAGATCACTAATTGCAGTTCCCATCCTGAAACCAATTTTCCCTTGGTAAACACATGTTTAATGCACTGACAAGATTTCTTGCATTAAGATGTACTAAAAAGGGGAAAATTGAAAAATAGAATTAACATATGGGAAAGCAAATCTCCTACTTGTTTTCATGTTTAGCAAAGCCTGCTATTGAACTATGTAAGCACATGTTCCCTGTAAAGAGCTTCATGAGTACAAATATACTGGAATGTCTGCTAAGACTTAAGAGCCAGTTTTTCTAAAAGTGCTTTGTAAAACATTAACCCCTTTGATCTGCTAAGCTTTCCTTTTCACAGGCTGTCTATTGTCACAGTAAATTGGAGCAGTTCTGCATATGATGTCCACTCAGATATTCAGAATAACAATTAAATATTAAAAAGCCTCTGGTGTTCAACTAAGTTTGTTCTGTTGAATCCAGTGTTCCCGAAGTTAATATGAGCAAAAACACATATTAGGAAGTGAGGTGATGATTTAAGTCACAGGTTATCAAGTCATACTCCCTGGTTTTGAAACCTAGGTTGACTACTCACCACCACTGTGAACCCAAAGTCAGATGCTTCCTTAACTCACTTTCCTCATTTATAAAATGAAATTATAACAATAATGAGCTTCTAGAACTTTATGTGCACTCAATGAGAACAGAGCTTGCCTGTAATAAGATACAATAAAACATTAGTTATTACCAAAAGAAAAACATTCATTTATAGAAAATAGTTTTGAAAACATTCCTTTTTGATTTACAATTCTTTAAAAATTGAATTATATGAAAAACAACAACAGTCTTGGACTATAAACATAATTTCCTTCTTTTTCAGTGGGAGTTATTGGAGTGTTGAATCCAGTGCCTAGTACGTGCTAGGCAAATGCTATACAACTGAGTTATATTCTCAGCCCACTTTTTTAAATTTATTTTTTATTGTGAGACAGTGTCTCACTTTCTTGTGCAGTCTGCCTTTGGTCTCAAACTTGCTATCCTCCTGCTTTAGTCTCCCAAGTCACTAGGATTTGAGGAGTGTGCCAACACATGCTGCAAACATTTTCTTTTGTAAATGAAAAAGTGATACTTGGAAAGACCAAATGACTTGTCCAAGGTTATGCAACTCCTTTGTGGCACAATTAGCTTAAGAGATCAGGTCTTGTAATTACTAATTTTCTATGACTTAGCTTCCTCTCATGTACTCAGACATTCACACATTGATTCCCTTTCAATCTAAGGGAAAACACACTATGCAAAGGAATAGGAGTTAGAAAATCAATTTTCTATTACATTGTCCATTAATGCTATCAAATATCATTATTTTTCAAATCACTATTGTCTCCTTATCATTGAAACATTGAAAAGTTATGTTTTACAATGATACAAAGATTATTTTATGCTTAAAATTTTAGGTCAT